>PVJL010003141.1:93283-167907 GCA_004026885.1 Lyroderma lyra
AGAGAGAGTGTGTGTTAGAGTGTGTGTGTGTGTGTGTGTGTGTGAGAGTGTGTGTGTTAGAGTGTGTGTGTGTGTTAGAGAGAGAGTGTGTGTGTATGTGTGCATGTGTGTTTGTGTGTGTGTGTGTGTGTTAGAGAGGGTGTGTGTGTTAGAGAGAGTGTGCATTAGAGTGTGTGTGCTAGAGAGGGTGTGTGTGTGTTAGAGAGAATGTGCATTAGAGTGTGTGTGCTAGAGAGGGTGTGTGTGTGTTAGAGAGAATGTGCATTAGAGTGTGTGTGCTAGAGAGGGTGTGTGTGTGTTAGAGAGAATGTGCATTAGAGTGTGTGTGCTAGAGAGGGTGTGTGTGTGTTAGAGAGAATGTGTGTGTTAGTGTGTGTGTATGTGTGTGTGTGTTAGAGAGAGAGAGAGAGACCTAAAACAAATATGGTCACCTTGGTAGGAGATGACTGGGGCCGACTCTGGCTCCCCAGGGCAGGGGTGGAATGGGGTGAGTGGAGCCCAACAAGAAGAGGTACAGTTCAGGGAGTAACTGCTTAGTCCTTGGCGCTTTCTTAGACTTTGGCTATAAACTGGAGGTATCTGGAGATAGGTGGAATGAGTAAATAATATTAATGAGAAAAATAAAAACAGCCACAGAAATGAGGTTCTGTTAAATTGTAGGATATCCACCTGATCTCTCTGGGCATTAGTGCAGAGCCAGAGACTGACGAATCAAAGGGAACCTAAAAGTGAACCTAACCTGAGTATTCAGGTGACTTGGCCAGCCTCTGTACCTTCCAGAACTGTAACCTGGAATATGTGAAATGGAATTAAAGGCAGCTGGCCCCCCCGACCCCTGCACAGGGAAGGCGGAGGAAGCCATGTTCTCCCGTTGCTTCCAGCACAACCGTGTCCTTTCCCCCAGTGGGTTTCAGTGCAGGTTGTGTCAGCTTATTTGTGCAAACAGATTTTTTAAAATTGTCCCTTGCTAAGGGAGCTGACATCTGCCACTCTGAGACATTAGGAATGACAGACTCCCCGCAGGGTGAAAGGCCGTGGCTGATGTTCTGTAAAAGAATTAGAATGCACTCCGACTCCAGCGTTCACCACGGACAGCGTTGTCTAAGCCACACAACTCAGTGGCGATTTCAGGGACTGCAGGCAAACGGCACAACCTGCTTCTGCCTGCTCCCGCTGCTACTGCCCCTGCCAACAAAACAAAGCCCATCCGCACGTGTGCCTCCCTTCCCTGTCTTAGATTTCGTGCGGTGCCCAGCTAATCAGACCCAGCAGGCGATGGAGGCTTGTGATGAGATGCTTGATGGTTCCCAAAGCCTCGTGCTTGTTCGGCCTTTGAGGCACCTTTCATCTGCAGTCGCCACTTCCCCTCTCTCCCGTGGGAGAGAAAGAAAACAAGCATCCAGGCTTCTGAAAGGGAAGAGCGTGGAGTTAAATTGAAGACAGAGATGTTACTAGCTATTTTAACCCAGCTTTTCAGGAAAGGGGTGGGGATAGGAATTGGAACCAGAAAGCAGTGAGAACTAAGGCAGCTTTAGGGCTTGGCTCCCCTCCACCTCCTCTCTCACCGTATCTCTGATTTTCTCTGGCTGTCTGCTCCGTGGTTTTCTCTGTATCAACCAGATTTCTTTGCTTCCCCGTAGCTCCTGGTCCTTGTCACTTCAGCATGTATGGCCCCTGCAGCTCCTCTCAATATTTGGTTCCCCTCCCATCATTACCTTGTCATCTGTTGGTATACTCTGGTTCTTGTTCCTGAGAGAGGAAATCTGAATTAATCAGTTTGTCTTTTTGCAGCACGCCATGTTGTGGGTTGTGGGACACCTTATGTAGTGGCTGCCCCTAGGTCACGTGCATATCCTTGGTCCAATCTCAGATCCGCTACCCAACATTTATTGAGCGTTCACGTGTGTCAAGTCCTGTGTGAGGCGTCGAAGGCCATCAGAGGTCTTCCATTTGGTTCCTATTTACGTAGGAAAGAGGAAAGGCAACAAAGGCCACAACTAGAGAAGCACGGGTTTTATCCAAGTATCTAGTATGTAAAACTTCGGTTTATATACTCTGCTCAGAAATCTCCATTTAAGCGTTTCAGATATATTAAAACTAATTATCACACATTATTGTTAATAGATAAATGGCAAGACTCATTTCCAATTATTGATTTTAGTATAGTTTCTGGGTATTTCCATTCATTTAAAGAAAAAGCAGTCACAAAAACAAAGAATAAAGCTGGACAGAGTGCTGAACAGTGGAAACTATGGGAAGGTTGCCTGTGGAGTTCTTATAAAACACCCATCATTTAAAAATGCATTTTATCGTTTCTAGCAACTCGACAAACTAAAACCATATTGAAAATGAACAGCTGACTGAAATGAGCCAAATGCCTCAGGCAACTCAGAGCTGCCACCAGTTTGGGGTTAACTTTCGTCAGTCCTCACATTTGTGAGAGGATGATTCTAAATAACATGGAAATGAAATCATGAATTCTACGCACAGAATAAATTAGGGTAGGAGCCACACGCACCTCAGCGTTGTCACGCCTGCTGGTCCTTTGCAACCTCTGATGTTGCACAGAAGAAAGCGTTAGGAAGGGGGAGATGTGTCCTCAAGTAAGAAGGCGCTGCCGGCAGATAGTGGGGACAACACTGGGCCTCGGTCTGGGTGCCTCCTCTTTTCCTTTCGGACACTAAGCAGTCCGTGTCTTGGCAAGAAGCCCGTATCAGAATCCTTCTACCTGCGCTCGGCTCCCCTGGCCACATCTCTGTTTCCTCATTTGTGAAGCGAGAAACATGACCCTTCTCAGCCTCTGAAAAAGAGCGATAGAAACCTTACTGGGCTGAGCCCTGTTAATAACTCTCTTCATTTATTAAAGAAATATTTACATGCTCACACGTTTTCCTACTCATATACGGAGCTAATAGAAAAAAGGGAAGATCCAGGATTTGGTTAGGGACCAGTGGTGGTTAACAATCATTATTTGGGGGTCAGGTAGAGGAAGAGATGGAAAGAAGGAAGCTTAGAAGAATCCATCACGTTGCCCCTTTTATCTCCCCAATCTATAGGGCGTTCTGAATCCTGAGCAGGATCAGATTTTGCTTTTAGAAACACTTAGGAAGTGAAAGGGATGCCAGTGGCTAAGTAAGGGCAGTGGCATCCCGTTGCAGCATGGTTGGGCTCAAGACCTCGGGACAAAACGGTGGACAAAAATAGCAGTTTGATCCCTATCCCCTGCCAAGGTAAATCTGAGAAATTCTACCGAATTTTTTTTCCATATAAATTTTAAATGTTCCAAAAAGTAAAGCAGCAATGGATACAGGCGAAGGCTCCCGGGGAGCATTGTGTGTGGCAGGGAAGCCCATGCACTGGGCCTGAGAGCACGGATGAAGGACGGCAGTGAAATCAGTGCCGGCGGCGAGTCCCCACCTCGCGGAGCCGCCTTTGTGGCAGTGAGCGGGAAGCACGTGCCTCAACTTTTAGTTCCTTTGGCGTTTTTGGCTCGTGTCGCATCTGATAAGTCATAGTCTAGCTTCTCCTGTCCGTATTTTTACTGCACAGAAGGTTTCCCAATTTGCAAGCATTTGCAGCACGGCTGGGCCTGGAAATAAAACAGAATGTGTACGGAGTACAGTATGCATTCAGCTGATGCACGAGATTCCTGCCTCCATATGTGCAAAGTAGTGTGCTTTTCGCTCAAGGTGCCATGGCCCAAATCGCCAGGAGCACAAGGACGGGTGGAGGAGAGAGCCTCATGCCCCACACCAGGGCTCGGCCCCTTCTTGGAGGGAGACCCTCACAGCCACCTGTGTTTTTGTCCCCCGCTTTTAGCTCACTTGTCACAATGTTTTCCATTCACCTTTACGCAGCCGACACCTCATCCTTCTCCCTGGGTCTTGGCCCGGTTTGCAGCCATTGTTGTGGCCGGCATGGGGTCTGGCTGCCCTTCCAGCAGGAGAGAAGAGGGGGTAATTAGCACTTATGCTAATGAGGACGACGAGACTGTGGTTAAAAACTCATCCGTTACAGAGGAATGACAGGAGGGAAAACCAGCTGATGCTTTTTTCCTCCCCCTTAAATGTTTATTGTCCTTCATCCCATGCAAAGCATCGCATACCAAGCCTTTTTATAGGAAAGCAACCTTGGTCTGGGCTTTGGAGGTAAATCTTCCAGTGGAACATCTTTTATGATAAGAAAAAGAAAATGAGTGACATAGAGGGAATATATTTTTCACTCACTTCTTTGAATCTGTTTTGCATCTCCTCGTAGCCGAAATAAGCCAACCCAGAGATTTGGGGGGGGCTCATTGTTTTCTGCTTTGATATTTGTTACCTAAAATTTGATTCATGGCCTGCTTTGGCTTTACTGACAACTTAGTATTTGTTTGAAAGCACAGGGTATTTCTGACCAAAAGGTATCAGTGGACAACAGCTCAAGCCCTCCTCTTGAACTATATACCATCAGTGTTACATGGTGGTTACCACCACTCTCCTATTTAACCAAGTATGGGTGACAGGTTCTAGCCCCGCTTCACCGAGGGAAACAAAGTCACAGGGCAGTACTCTTTCACGAGTCCTTCAACTTCAGCCACCAGTCTGGGAGGTAGGGCTCCCCCACCCATGGGTCTGGCAATGGGGTACATCTGACAGATAGGAGGGGTCTGTCTATATTTGGTGAAGATCTAAGTGTAACGACAGTGCTATTATAACCCATATGCTGTAGATAAGTCATTATTTCTCTACATTGAATTCATTTATATTATTTGCATATCTGTTAACAAATAACCTTTGGGCCAGTAGAATGTGTGATCTCTTTATGCTTACGTTTTCTGTGATGCTGAAGGTCCTCTGCTCTTGACTATATGCACGACACAGAACGACGAGTGGCTCTATAGGCTACCTCCATGCCACCCCACTTTTCCTGAGCTCTGGGGAATTCCTTGCCTCTGAGGATATGCTTGGAATGGCTGGGCTCTTGGATTTCAGCATGGTTCTTTGTCACTGTATGGCCTGGTGATACACGCCACAGGGGAAGGAACAGCCGATGATTGATACCGCCTGTTCACACGGAAATCTGGGTAGGAGGGGGACAGCTGTGCCAGAGAGCGCCCCACGAAAGGCGAGGGTGCCGTGTTCTGGGTAGGTGACCAGACGTACTGTTTTAAACAGGACAGAAATCAATGGTGTTGTCACATTCCAAACGGTATGTATGGTCAGCCTGGTTCTGGAAAGATCGAGGACAGGAAATGGTCGGACATTGAGTTGCCTGGGAAATCCGACTGATCCTCCTCGGTGGCCCTCTTGGAATCTTCATTCCTAAGGGCTGGTTCCAGAGGAGAAAACTGCATTTTAGAGAACTTACTGGAGAGCAGGAATGGCTTCTCAGCCTTGAAGGGCACCCTTGGCTGGGGAGGTGCTGTGTGAACCTCCTCTCCAAGCCCATGCCTTGGATGCACATCGTCACCTTGCAGTGGTGGTGACAGTCACACTGGAGCTCGATCCTCATTCATTTGGTAATTGGTTATTTTAACACAAACTGTGACTAAGGAGCATGATTACACACCTGTCAGGCGTGTGACGGGAAGGCGCTCTGTCTGCGAGGAGAGGAGCAGGCCGCCTCCACGGAGTCTTCTCCATCAAAGATGTCATTTTTCATTTCTGCCTCGAAACGAGACAGACACTACAGCCACGGCCCTGTCTGTATCAGTTAGAGGAATTACTGCCACAGATGCTAATCGAAACTAATATAATTTTATTTTGATATTATCTTTGTAGACATCAGATCCTAGAGCACAGGAGGGCAGGACATGATACGAAGCAACAAATGTGCATACACGGGTTGTGGTACCTGGTCAGCAGCTCCCCGAGACAGAACGGGGTGGGCAGAAATCGAGATGAGAACGTTTCATGCAAGGAGGACATTTTACTTTAAGATGAAATAAATCTGTAAACTAAAAGAATGCTGTTTCCAGACGCACAGGTGACTAAAGGGGAGGGATTCTCACTTACGGAACAGAGATTGCAGGTGACTCAGAGCCCTGTCTCAGGGTTGGGAAGGAGGAGGACATGTCAGAAAGATGGGCGTGGACACCTGTAAAACAACACAACACACGGCAAGACAGCTCAAAGGCAACCATTTTGAGCTGCATTCTGAAAAGAATAAGGACTTACTTTAGTTTTAAAAAAGCCCTAACCTTTAGGAAAAGGAAATAACGTCCACTCATTCGCACAGTGTCTGAAAATGGTGAACCAAGGATTAGATTCGTCAGAAGTCCTCCCTCCCCTTTACCTAGTCTGCACCTCTCTGGCTGTGGTGAGGCCATTCAGCTTGGAAAGAGTGTATGAGTCACAATGTATGTGTGCCCAAGCCCTGCTGAGTGCTTAAATCAGCAAATGATACAGGTGTCCTCTGTTATTAGGAAAAAACCACAACAGAGACACAGAGAAATTAGCAGCTGGAGACTAAGGAATCAAGGGAGAGAGCATGAATGGTAATGAAGAGGACCAGCAGTAAAAACCTTGGTCAAGTTACAGTCGGCCCCCTGTATCCACAGGTTCCACATCCGTGGTTTCAACCAACCCCAGATGAAAAATTTCTGAAAAAAAGTTACATTTTTGCTAACATGCGCTATGTAGTTAGGCTTATGACGGTTGCATTTGTACTGAACATATACACACTTTTTTCCTTGCCATTATTGTCTAAACAATACAGTATAACAACGATAGTATAGCATGTAATAGATATTGCAGATAATCTAGAGATGATTTAAAGTACACAGGAGAATGTGCTCAGGTTATGTGCAACTACTACACCACTTTCTGTGAGACGTGAACGTCTGTAGATTGGGCACCTTCCCGAACCAACCCCCATGGGAACCAAGGGGCTACTGTATTTGTCCAAAGTGCAACGAGGGCTGCAGAATTCCACATATGCCAGTCTTCACAAATGCCAGGCCGCTCAGCCAGCATGCAAGTTCCTTAGTGGAGATGCCACTCATGAAACGTAAGAGGAGATGAAGAGATAAAACAAAATGATGCCCTATTTGCAGAGAGGAAAGTCGGCAGTCGGATGGCCAATGGCAGATGGAAATGGTTGTTAACTATCAATATAGCCAGGCTGTGGGGCGGGTTGGGACCCCGAATCGTGGGTGTGTTTCTGCATTTCTAAAAGTCCTCTAGCCTTCGCCAGAGTCTTCTGATTATCATGTGCCTTTGGCTGCTGGGCATGCTCTTACAGTTGCACACAACTTGTTCAAAACTTCAATGATAGGAAAAGATGGGGGGTCTCTATTGCCTTCCTGCCAGCCGAGTTGTTCTTTTCAGAAGAGGAAGTAGGTTTGTGAAATGTAAAAGACTGTCATCTATTGAGTACTTACTCCGGGCCAGGCATTGTGTGGGACAGGGGATGGGTTATCTCATTTCATCTTTGCAACGAGTTTCTGAGCTGGATGCTATGTGCCTCCACCCCTGTTTGACTGGTGGCACCAGAAATCAAACTCCGCTCAGGATGGACATCCAATGGCCCCTCACTCCTTTCTGTGCTAACATTCTCCCCCAAATGGCACATGCAGGGGAAAAGGAGCCGGTGTGTGTGGGGTGGGGTGGGGGGCGTTCGGCCTTTAAGAATTTGCTTTCACTTCTTTTTACTTCCTCCTGGTTCTTGTCTACTTAAGAGAGTATTTTCTACTTCTTGCCTCTTGTGGTTGGTTTACTTTTATTTACTTTTTAAAATTTTCAATTTGTTAAAAATCTAAATTATAAATGGGATATAAATATATGATATTTGATGCTCCAAATGGTGTATGGTTAGACCTTGGCAAGGCATTATCTGCTTTATAGTTAGCATTGAACTTAAGAAAATTAAAATGTGTTGAACATGTGGGCTGAATACCATGCTATTTAGATACTTAGTTGTTTACTTACAATTGTGGGGCACACAATAGATACTTAATAAGTGAGGAATGAATGAATGAATGAATGAGTAAGATCTAAGGAAAAAGTTAAGTAAGTGCCTTTGTCGTTGCTGTTTGCTCCCTGGGGCAGGGTCACAGGGCTACATAGAGTGTTTTGGTAGAAATATAGTTTAGTGCAACCTGTAGTTAGGGGAATTGGGCAAAACATTTTTTATAACTCAAAGGCAAAATTCTGTCATTCCTTAGGGCAAAGAAATGAATGAAATTTCTTTATCATCCTAGGTTACATGGAAACACTGCTTGTTTTTATTGTAAAGGAAGCCTAATATTAGTAATACTTCTATCGAGTGATCATTCTTATCCCCCTTCTACTATTTTCCACATCAAACCATAGGAGTTTTCTGTTCTGTGGTAAGTCAGGAACCACAGGAAGAGTTTTATGAATTTATGTTGTTGGTTCTTGAAAATACTCTCAGTCTGTGTTGATCCTCAAGACGAGACTCAGGTGCCTACTCTCATCTTGGAGTCGCATAGTCTTTCATTAGTAGGGTGTGCCCCTGAGGCTGGAATATAAAAGAAATTTCAAGACAAGCAGCTCCCCACCCCCCACCCCCAGTGACAAGTGTGTCACTTTCAGGGATGTAGCCTTCCCCTCTCCCCACCCCTCCCGCTTCTCTGCCCCATCCTTCCAGGGCAGCATACTCAAAGGGCCATTGCCCTCTGTCCTGGAGGGCTTCGGGAGACACGCAGGCCTTTGACTGCGTCCTTGTTTCTTGTGTTGCCTTCGGCCTAGTAGGCCGACCTTCAGGCCTTGACCCTCAGGGAGGTGCTCACCGCCATTTGAGCTGCCCTGGGCATCAGTTCTTCACCACGAAGAGGGGAGATTTCCCTCTCTCCTGCAAGGGCCTCCTGGGACATTTGAGCCTTGATTTCTCTACCTTCTACTAATAGCTCCCTTTTCTGTCGTTTATCGGCAGCCAAGCTTCCTCTGCTGACAGTGCTGCCGTTGAAGAGCTGGTGTGATGTGGGTGTCAGGAACCTGTGCCCGGTGTCGTGACACTGGCATTCAGAGCCCGGCTTTGCCGTTATAAGCTCTTTAGCTGTGGACAAGTTACTTAACTTCTCTACACTTCAGATTCTCTGCTGGCAAAGTGGAGGTGGTAATAATTGTCATGTAGACCTCATAAGGATTTGGAGCTGCAATGAGCCGTAGTTAGCACGGTGTCTTCACAGCACAAACGTTCATCTTAATGCTACTATCAAAGTGACTTCTATGTTGAGTTTTCTTCCTTTGTGGTGACAGCTTCAAGAAGCAGTCATTGACTTGGAAGTTTCTGCAAGTGGTGTTATTCTCTCCAGTGGGATCCAGAATGTGGTCTGGGAACGTCCTTCCAGTGTGGCTCCCGGTTATCTCATGTTTGGAACCACACTAGGCAATTGAGACACAGGGGTGCAGAGGGACTGGAATAGTTTGGGAATTTTGGTCAACAGAAAGGTTGGGTCGGGGAGAGAATGGAGCAAACAGGAGGGGCAAGGCCGCACATCTTCTCAATTATTCTAAAAAGGGAGATGGTGTGGAAACCCACGTAACTCCTTGTCTTTTGTCACCTGGGCTTTGATTCCAAAATATACCTCCTAGAAATGTAGCAACAACAACAACAACAATAATATGGTGATAGTGAAGCAACTTTGGATGAAGTTATCATCTAAAAATGGACCTTAACCTGATACTCAGCTATTGGCTTCAGTAGACCCTTCCCTCAACACCAAATTCTGCTCAAATGATTATCTCCTATTTAAACATGCCACAATCCCACCTTTTATTACCTCCATTCATCATCTGCTGAATGGCTGGAATTTAAAATTAAGACTCTGTGTCTCCTTTCAACAGAGGTTGTTATTTATGAAGCTTCTTTGCTGCTACATTTGCATCTGGCCCTTCAGAGAGTCCCCTTGGCCCTGGGTTGGGAAACGAGGCAATTTAGATTTTGTTTCTTTGAGCCTCTGTTAACAGGTCAGGTGGCACCGGGGTCATAATTAGAGCTGTCAGGAAGGCCACCCCGTTCTGAATCACATCCCCACCTCACACTCTGGAAGACCCCGAGGCAGAGTGAGCGGCTGTGTCTCCCTGTCTGTCTCCTTTGCTGCCTCCACTGGCATAAGTCACAGCATCACTCCACATTGGTCAGTGCATACTGACAGTCAGGATTTTACTCCTCGGCCTGGTCTTTCTTCTTTAGGTTCAGGCCAGTTTTAGGTCTTTACAAACATTGCATAATTCTCACTTCTACTTCTTACACAGTAAATCTTATCTTTAGGATAAATCATATGTGGGGTAGTGTTATAGGATGCTGACTGTAAAACTGTCCCAGGCCAAAGTAGTGATCAGGGTGACCCTCTTGTGACTCTCTAGAGTGGAGGACCAGAGTAGCCGGTCCAAGGTTATGTCCATGAGGGAGAGCAAGCTCCAGCCAAGCCAAGTGCACAGACCAAAGGGCCCAAGGCAGTGCCATGGTCATGGGGGAGGGTCGAGAGCTAGAAATGGTATGGAAGAGGCTCAAGCCCAAGCTGATAGGGAACCAGTGACAGATGTGCAGGGTCATTACTGAGAATACTTCAGGGCATCTATAGGCCCACCTTATAGGTTGATGGTCACCCAGGGAATGGGGTAGTCTGAGGCTTAGCATATGAACTATCCAGAGAAGATGTAGGCAACCCTGTTGTATCTGGACCCTGCTCATGGCATTTCTGTAGTTGCTGATGGGAGAAAAGAAAGTTGATTGGGCTGAATGGAGAACTTTGTTACACAGAACACTTGTGACATCATAGTTTTTGACAAGTATGGATGCTAATTCAGAATTTATAGTCCCTGACCTCAGAATTAGAAACTAATTCACAGACACCATTTGTTTTAGTTTGTGATTCATGACCAGCATCACTGGGGCATGCCCTCTGAGTTATTTCTTCTGTAGGCAGTGTGAAATGTGCACTTACCCACATCCTCTCACATGTTTTTCTGGTGTCCATCTCCTCTTTGCCAAGACCCATATGTGTGTGATGTTATAGGTCACGGTGAAGGGTTTGTTCTGTGACCAGGACACAGAACAAACTAACTCTCTCAAGAGGACCATGGACCAAGCCTCTTGCATCGTCTTCCCACCAACTGAGCTAATTAGCCATTGACATAGTCAAGGCTGCATTACTGTGACTCTGTCTTAATTCTTCCTAGTAGCAGAGGGTGTTGTGGTATCGAACAGAGGCTGGTGAACTGGCCTTTGGCTCCCTGCAGCCCTACCCTTGAAGAATCACCATGATTCAGGTCTGCTTCTTAGTTAGGCAAGTCCAGGGACTCAATTTTACCAATTTGTTAAAGGGTATTCATGGCATTGATGAACTGACTCATGTTAACCAAAGTCACAACTGCATTTGTATACTAGAGTGCCAGGACTAAATGAAAAAAGACACAGAAACATCCTTCATAGTCTGTACAGCATCATCTACAAGACTAACAAAAATAGTATGATAATATTGATAATGCTTTTAGAAATTCACAAAGGAAATTGCTAATGGGTTTGAATGGTTGAGTGAGCTCTGTAGGACATGTCTTTTTGGAATTGATGGGCTTAGGTGTGTAGTCAGTGGTCCTGGGATTATTTAATGAGAATCAGGTTAAAGAGGTTTGTTTGTTTTAAGAATTAATTTGATAAACTTTGAAGTACCCTCTCCCTCAGGCTGTGCCAGAGACCTACTGACTCATACTTGTTCTGGCCTCTCTTTGCGGACCACCATGCCTGCTTCAGTTATATTTGTCATTAAATACCCTCCTTTCCTGATTTCGTTGGTGTGTTCAATCTTGGAATGATATATTAATATAATAAAACCAAAGAACGAGGAAAACCTCCCTTAATTAATATATATTTAAAAATTAATGACATCCATATTGTCGACTTATTCCATATTTACTTTTATTTTTTTACCACGAGCAGAGAGGTAGGAGATCATCATGGTTTAGAGTGGGGACTCTGGAGGCAGACTGCCTAGATTTGAATCCTGGTCCCATTACTTGTGAGCTGTGTGACTTTATGTAAACTACACAATCTCTCTGTGCTCCAATTTCCTCATATAAAAATGGAGGCTAGTATCTACCTCATAAGTTTTGTTTTTGTTTGTGTGTGTTAAATGGGTTAATACACATCGAGCACTTAGAATGGTGTCTGGTGCATACGTAAGAGCCTGTAAGAGTTTTTTAGCTGTTACTATGAATCCCTGATAATATCCAGAGCAATGTCTTCACCTGGTTCTAGTGTGTTTCCTATTCCCACTTGGGGCCAGGTTATTTCTGGGGAGACTTCCTGTGGATAGGAAATCTCATCCACAACCTCTGGATCCTTTCCTAGCCTGACAGATGGGGTCCTGGCGTCCCCTTCCAGCCCTTGGCTGTGTCACATTATCTCTAATTTCTCAGGCCCATTATAAGGTCTGTACAGAAAGACACGAGTCCAGCGCCTTCTGCCTGGTTTCAGAGAATTGGAATAAAAACGCCACCTGAAATGCCTAGAGTAGGCCAATTATTTGAGCATTTTTATAGACCCCAACCAGTAGCAAAGTGGAATCATCTGTGTTTCCCTGCCTTTTGTTTCCCTTCATGGGTCCCTGGATAATAGATGCAGATGAACAGTGAAAATGCCGAAAGGGGAGCGGTGGGCCGAGGTGGGCAGTGCTGGGGGAGAGCAACCCGGGAGCCTGGGTAATGCACTGTGGTTCAGGGGTGATCGGGAGCTGCCTGCGGGGGGATGGCAGTGTGTGTGGCTTTAGCAGAGAATAGAAAAGGGGGCTACATGCCCCAGCTGCTGGGCCTTACCTGTAGCCCCTTTGAAAGGTCAGTTCTTACCAGAGACACTCAGGTGACCTGACAAAGGGCAACACAAAATAAACCAGAATGGTCACCTGTCTGATAAGGGAAAAAATAGATTAGAAAAATGAAAAGCAAAACCAAGGATTTTTCAGAACCTCTTAGCAACTGCTCTGGTTACTTCAGACACAGCTGGAGCATGCTGGGACGAGCATGATGTATTTTGGTCCGTGGGGTAGCTGTATTTCAGGCCAGTGTGGAATCTGTTGCCATAACTGTCACGCAGTCCATTAGGGGCCCTGAGTAAGGACAGTCATTAATCAGGCACGAGATCAGCCCCGCGGCCTCACACACTCGCGGTGCCGAGTGGCTCTGACCTGACACCGTTTAAGGAGATGCTCATGGAGGCCATAAACACGATTTGATTCCCATTATCTTCGTGTTGTGTATTTGTCGCCGTTATTCTTTGAAGACTCGAAATTGGATATTAAAACATTTATGGTATGTATAAAGGTTTTCAGGGAGTGAAGAAAGAGCTGCAGCCCATCCGTCCCTCTCATCCATCAGAGATGTGGGAGCTGTCAGAGGAGGCTGCAGAGCCCTCCGCTCGCCAGTCGAGGAGGATGGAGAATTAGGAAGAACTTCACTGGGGAAATAGCTTCTCCCTTGGCCCACATGCAAACGGGCATTGCAGTGCATTTCATTAAAAGAACAGAGTGAAATAGCACCCCTGCAGGAGGAATCCCACACTCAAACTTTGATGACGAGCTAATGAAAGAGAGGGCAAGGGGTCCTGATGCAAAGCTTAGTGGCAACATGAGCTGAGCAGATGCCTGGGTCCACAGGTTCGTGTTTCTGGGTGCCTGGGGTATCTCCAGAGCAGGGGGCCCCAGGCCCGGTGGGAGTCCTCTGTCCAGGAGAAAGCTACGTGCACACGCAGTCCTGTCCTCAAGCCATGCAACTCTCCGTGATCTGCTCAGGGACTTCAGTGTTTCCAGAGGAACCACTCCTGTTTAAGGGGCATCCACTTGGAGAGGAAGGCATTTCAGAGTGGAGACGAACAAAACACTTCTGGGCCCTGGCTTAAGGAAGAGCAAACAGTTAAAGAATCCACTCAATGTATGTTTATGGAATCGTTTGTTTGCAAGGTACTCTACAGAGCATGGGGGCTTCAGAGTGCATGGTCTCTACTCCTAAGCAGTGTCCAGTCTGGTCGGGAAGATAAGAGATGAGCCAAAAGCAAGATGAGTTATACCAGGTTACACCCAGACTGACTTGGGGCAGTATAACCAGGTGAGATATCAGAAACCGGGAACAAGGCACCAGGTTGCTTAATCTAGGAATGGACGTTCAAGAATGAGACCAAAACCAGAGGTTAGACTGACCTTCATTGGGCAAAGGTCAGGTTAGGTGGGAGGCAGAAGAGGGAAACCTGAGGACAAAAGGACAGTTGGCCAAAGTCTGAATTGAGTACAAGATCTGCAGTGAGGCCGAGACCATATCTGACCAATGGGGAGGGACAGGCGCTGGGCAGAAGTGCGTGGAATCGTCTATGAAGGTCCCGGTGTGAGGCGGGTGTGATCAGAGAGCTCTGGCCAAGGCCCGCTGAGACTCAGGTATGGAGAGCACTCCTGAGGTTTAGGGTCAGGACACTTAGCTTTGGGGACTGGCATGGAAGGCAAAATGTCCAGGTGCTAGGGTTCAAAATTGGAGCCCATTCATTCATTCATTCATTCACTCAGCATTTGTAGAGCCCTTAAAATATGCGAGGAACTAGATGAGATTCTAAAGATTTGTAGCTGAGTCGAACACAATTTCGGCACTCAACTGCAGCTGACAGATTAGGGGGGATGGCAAACACATAGGTGGTCATGGTCCAAGGTGATGGATCTAACGGACGTATGTACAGGGACAGAGGGGCACAGAGCCCAGCTTGGGACCAGGAGGAAGAAGTCTCGAATGACTTCCTAAAAGAGCTGCCGTCTGAACAAAGTCTTAGAGGATGCATAAGAATTTTCCTGGAAAAGTGGGGAAGAGAGGTGGAATCTGGCTTTACCCTGAGGAAATGGGGTGAAGCATGGGAACTCAGGTGAAGGGAACTGAAACGTCAGCCATGAGCCCCTCCTTAAGCCAGGGCACCGAGATGAGAATAACTGGGCAGTAGCTCAGGTAGACGCAGGAGGTACCCCGCAGGCCGCCTTTCATTCTTCCAACCCAGGGAACTCCACTGCGGGGCGAAGAAAAGGGGCGGCCCTCATGTTAGCGTCACAACAGGCCGCGTGCGACGGCTGCCATTTATTTCTCTCAGCATCCTCAGGAGGGTGTGCGTATGAGGTCGAACAATTGGTTTCACTAACTCATCCTAGAAAAACTGCTACCTACCTCACTACTGCATATCACTGCTGTCACCTTCAAAGTACTCCCCTTGGGAAGCTATGCACCTATGCCAGTGCCTAGTCCACCCTTCAAAGCAGTTTTGGACTCTTTTCCTGGAATGGCCATTAGAGCTGTCATAACCTTGCTAAGGTAGCAGGTTCACAAATTTAATTGTCAAATTTTGGGCATGATGACAGCTCTGATGGCCATTCCAGAGAAAGAGTTCCAAAATTGCTCTGAAGGGTGGAATAGGCGCTGGCATTGGTGCACAGCTTCCCAAGGGGAGTACTTTGAAGGTGACTGTAGTGATATGCAGCAGTGAGGTGTGTAGCACTTTTTCTAATGAGTTCACGAAATTAATTGTCTGACCTCGTAAGCATTTGACAAAGGAAAGATAGACCAGAAATGGGATATCAGAAGATGAAATTGCAAGAGTTTTCAGAAGTGGTGTCCCCATGCTTTAATCTTGAATTAAAAAAAAAAAAAAAAAAGAAATTCTATTACTTCTGGTTCAAAAAAATTATTTTTAAATATAAAATTTTGTTTTCTCTACAACTGTTCATCTCTAAACTTACTCCTACAACTTTGAGATGCACTATTTTAAATGTTCCCAAGTCTGGTAACAACACCACACGTGTGAGCTGACATGTGCTACATCTGCCTCAGTGTTGGAAAGCTAAGTCTGGAGGCGCTGCAGAGCTCCTCCTAGCTCCGATGCCAGGCGGAACCTTTTCTTGTTTCCAAAAGAAAATCTGAAGTCACAATGACACAGAGGTGTGAATTCCCATTCATTCAGGGAGGTGTTAACTCCGGAGCCCAAATACCTTTCTACTTAAATGCAATGGTGTTAACCTTGCCATTGAGTCAGAAACTTCTCGCTCTTCTGGGGTAGGCCATGGAGCTGCTTTTAGAAGGTTCCACATTTTCTAAAGGAGTCTTCCAGAGGGGAAAGAATGCTGATCTTGAATTTGCACATGGCACCAAGGCTTTGGCCCAAAGAAAGAAGCGAATTCTTCGAAGGAGAACTGAAGTTTCCTGTGTGTAAGAATTAAAATTATGTAGTGATGATGCACGGGGAAAGAGAGGTGAACACAATGGTTCTTTAAGGCAGAAATATTTGCAGTAGAGAGGCCATCAGCCTATGTTTCTCAGATAACCTAATATTTATTCAGATGCTAGGCACGGTGCGAGAATGGGTGCATGACTAGCAGCAAGATGGCGAAATCCCCTTGCAGTTTAATTGAAGGATTTCAATTTTCATTTCTGTTTTATGGTAGAAGTGAAGGCATCTCAGAATTATAGATAAAAGGTGCACTTTTGGTCTGACAATCACAATTGTGGTCAAATACAAAAAAAAAGTCTCCCATTTGCTTTTCTCCATAGTTGGCATAAATATCAAGCATATTAGAATAAAGGTATTGAGAATAAGACACATGGAGAGAGTTAGTTCATCATAATGTGTCTTGACATTCCTTCTGTCAGAACTGGTCACTCCAGAACAAACTTGGACATCAACACAGGTCTGCCGGACCCCGCGGGTACCAAGAACTGGCAGTGGGGGGTGGTCTGCCCGAGACAGGCAGAGAAGGCATCATCTGTACAGACTTTAAGGACAGCAATAAAACCAGCTGAAAGTCTGTCTGCTTCATGTATTCAGCATGACCCGTGATTCCGAACATCTTCAGGGTTCAACACCCCTCCCTGCAGGAGTTGTCAGTTTCTTCTCTCCACACCCCTTCCCCTGGATATGCCATGGTCTGCCACCCAGAAAGGGGCAGGTGCAGAATAAGGCACTGGCTTCAGTATATAAGAGGTTATAAAACGTCCTAAAATGATTCGCCATGTTGGGTAAGGAAGTTCCTGTGGATTTTGTTTCGTGTTGCCACCAAGTTGCTCTGGAGTGATCATGGAGCCCATGCCTACAGAGCACTTACTGTGCACCAGATAGCGGCTGGGGCTGAAGACCCAGTGCTGAGGAGCCAGACGCCATCCTGCCCCCGGGAAGCTTGCAGCGGGGGAGCCAAAAGTCACACCAGCCAGCGTCAGGGTGCGCCTGTGTCTGGTCTAAGAGAAAGCAGAGTGGAGATATTTGACTTGGTTAGAGAGGTTTGGGAAGGCCTTTGTGAGGTAGTGGGCTAGTAGTTCCCCCATGATTATTTGTTATACCAGAAACTAAAAATAAATAAGAATTTTTTTGGCCCAGAAGTCGTTAATCATGTAATCGCCAGAAACTTTAGAGCAAGCTTGTCCACCCTGTGGCCCGTGGGCCGCACGCAGCCCAGGACGGCTTTGAATGCGGCCCAACACAAATTTGTAAACTTCCTTAAAACATGATGAAAATTACGCATGGACCCCCCCCCTTTTTTTAGCTTCATCAGCTGCTGTTAGTGTTAATATATTTTATGTGTGGCCCAAGACAGTTCTTCCAGTGTAGCCCAGGGCCGTCAAGAGGTTGGACACCGCAGCTTTAGAGTAAGACCCACCTTAGGGCTCACATCTTTCATCCTCCTGGGGTTGCACAGTGGTTCGCTCCAGTGGGCCTGGGATGTGGTTAGAGAATGTTTTGCCAAATCTGTCAGGAGCCTCCTCTTGTTATTGGTAGGCAGTCTGCTTAGATCAGTGGTTCTCAGCCCCGCTTGTACATTTATAATCACTTGAGAGGTTTAAAAAAAAACACACAAAACACCCTGGACCAATCAAATCAGAATCTTGGGAGTGATCAGGCACCAATACATTTAAAAAAACAAAACAACAACAACAATGACAAAACTACCCCAGATAATTCTAATATGCAGCCAGAGTAGCAAATTAATGCCTTAGATGAATGCAATTATTTTAACTTAGTCCAGTAAGAATAATTTAAAATTTTACCTTAAAAGACTTCAGAATGCAAAGAGAATCACTTCAGTGGGAGGTGTGTGCGTGCATGTTTGCACATACGCGTGAGGCTGACCATGCTGTTCTCATTGCGCACCGTGCCCTTTCCATCTGTGAGGCGCAGGGGCATGCAGCAGATGGTTGGAAGATGGAGTTTCTGGGCGCTGGAATCAAGCTGATTGTCAGAGGCAGACCACTGCCGGGGCCAGGGGAGTTTGGTGCAGAGGAGAATATACAGCTCAATAAAGAAGCACGTTTCTGGATTTTTCCACGTCCGATCACCCGAATTCCCCTCTCCCTCCTCTTACACTGCTGCTTTATTTAACCTCATAGATTATGAGACTTTATATGAAACTATAACCCCTTTGAGGAAGCACATTCAAATCTTAGATTTTTTTTTCTCCTTTAAAAACATAAAAAGCATTATGAGCACCTTATATGTAAGTGAAATGAATGTATTTTTGCCACTAATGTTGAAAATATCCCCAGGCATCTGGTGTGTATGAATGTGTATACATAGTACATGCATAATAAACATATTCCACCTTATGAATATTTATACACAAGATATATGTATATTGAATATAGACATACATATGTGAATAGTAGCCCTTGTAAACTATATGCAAAGTGTGTTTCCAAGCATATGTATCATAGTACATCAGGAATATAATAAACCTCCCACCAAGTTTAGCATATTTTGAGGTGGCGTTTTCTACAGAGTTGTTTATGGTAGTAGGGCTAGTTACATTCCATGTATGGGTTTTTTCCTGTCACTTCAATGTTCGTTAAGTACCAACTAAAAGTAAGGCCCTGGGCATGACAGAGTAAGAAAAATAAAATATTATAAATACTATCCTTGCCTCCAAGAGACTTATACCTCACAGAGTGGCTTACAATTCAGTTATGAAGAATCCAATATTGTCACTGGCATCTTACTGCTTTCTTACAACTTCCTTTTAAAACGGGGCCCCTTTAAGGCTCTATTAACGTAAACCCTGATGGAGCTGCAGGCTACAACTGGTGCTGTGAGGAGAAACCACTGGTTTCAGTGCCTTGATAGCCACTGGACACAAACAGCGCTTACACTTTTTTCTCTGTCACATATGGTCCAATCCTGTAACGGCATTTTTTAAATATGAAAATACATTTATTGTTAGTCTTATTGGGGTGACATTGGTTAGCAACAGTTACATAGGTTGCAGGTGTACAGTTCTACAGTGCATCGTCTATTTGTTGCATTGTGTGTTCACCATTCAGTGTGATGTAACTGCATTTTAATTTTACTCTGATTTGGTGTTGGGGGGTGGGGGAAGGTACAATAAAAACGCACCAAGTTTCAGAGATGTTCATAAATCTCAAAAATGAAACCAAAACAGCAATCTCTCCCTCCACAAACTTCTTGAAACCCCAATATTCCTGTCTCTGACATTCTACCTCCAAAATCCATTCAGTTCCTGCCCTGCGATAAGTAGCAGAAGCCTTTATTAAAAACAAGCTGTACATTCTCAAATGTACAAAATATATGGATCCCTTTCTACAACGACAAACCCCAGTCTAGCTGAGGAGCTCTGAGTGACACTTGTCAGTGGGCAGATTTTAGTCCATTAGGGGAGAAACAGTACATAAGCGCTGTCATCGCTATGCCACAGATGCTTGCTCGTTGTTTTCTCTGCCTCAATCCATACATCACAACAGGTAGTTCTCAGCTGTTCCCGTGGTGCCAGACATACATTTTATCTAAAGAGACAGCAGACAGAACTACCTGCTGCTTCCTGTGTGGCTCTCCCTGTGTTTCTCTCCTTTTTCCTACTTCACTTGGGCTTTTAAAAATCAACTGGCAGGGAGCCAGGAGCTCATCATTTTAATGCAGTGCAAAATGGAATATGCATAATTACATGCGAGCCATATGTGAGGGAGACAGCTCAGCTGTGAATTTCAGGAGGCCAGGACAGAGAGAGCAGTTAGGGCTAAGTCGAGATGAGAGCAGAGCGGAGTGCAAGAGTCACCCAAGTGAATGGCTTAATGAGTGTGCTGCAGACACGCCTCCTTTCACCTACCTCTCCCTTCTCTCCAACTCCAAACCAGAAACCGGTGGAGATTAGAAAGAGAAGATTGCTTGCAAAGCCGTATTGCTGACGGGTTCTGTCAATGTCTCCATTGTAAACTTCAGCTTTCTTAATTAACAGTGTAGATCAAAATAACCAGTAACTTTTAATGCAGCCTCTTAGTTAAATCTATTTTTAACTGCATTTGATTGAAGAATCTTTGTTTTAACTAGATTATTGCTCCTTTCAGATTTTTACTTAAAAATCTAGGGGAATCAGTTTATCTCTAATAGTATTACAATGCAAAATATAACTATGCAAATTGCTTTTCGTATGGCCTTGCTATTAGAATTTTTTTAAAGTGCGTTATCTAGAGATTGCTTAAGCATGCCAAAAAGTTTAAACACGTATGTATGTCATGTAATCCTAAATGTGCAACCAAAGTCACTGTAAGACTGAAGTGGTGTTCATTTTTAACAAAATCATTTTATTTTGGTTTGCTTCATATTGCTTTAAATATTACACCACAATGAATTTGCATGTTCAAACGAAATTATATAAAGAAAAATAAATCCCAAATTTTGGTATCTAAAAGGCATACTGCGTATTTAAACAAACTTCTTAATGATGTTGTTATTTCTGGATTCCCGTTTGTTTTATGATCTGAGCTGTTATGCTTTTAGCTTTTTTTCTTCCATTATTTGTAAGTCCCTAAATAGGCCATTATATTTCCCTTCAGGCTAGAGATGAAGATGGACATGCTGAAAATTTTCCCCAGCAGCACTATGCTAAGGAAACTCCAAGGCTTGCCTTCAAGAATAACTGCGAACTACTTGTAAGAATAATATACTTACAACAAGTCTAGAATGTTACTTTAGCACAGTGAAAACAGTTTTTGAAAGGGTTTGTTCATTATTACATAATTTATGAAGTATTATAGTTTTTCTGTATAGAGTTCTAAATGCTAATTCTGATATCACTGAATATTAATTATAAGATCTCAAATTGTTTGCGAATCTTTTATATCTGATTATAGAGCTTGGATGGCCATGTCTTTATTAGCTTGTTTTGTATAGTAGTGTATGAGAAGCCATGTGGAGAATGGCTAGTAAAGTTAAAAATATAAGAAAGACAGTTGATACATGTAGCTCGGAAAAAAACAATCCCGCCCCTACCCCTCCTCCTACTTCCTAATTGTGCACTATTTTCGGAGACAACATGGTAATATTTTGTTCCGCTAGGAAAGATAGCAGAGTTGACACGCAGTACTCCCTTTAGAATTCAAGTATTTCTCCACTCTCTTGCCAAACTCTATCAGGCACTTTCGTCTCTCCTATGTAGAAGTCAAAGCAGCGACAGGATGGGGGATGTTTACGAATCGTGAGAGAAAGGTTATCAGCTGTGACAGGGACTCTCTTCCAACGCAGGGTTAATTTGCTGTTCATTTTAGCATTTACAGTGAGACAAGATGAAAAGCAAGCAGGGATGCCTATTATATTTCTATTACATGAATCTGTTGGGACCTAATATTCTTGATTGGCTTTTGAAAATGAGTGCTCCGCAATGCATTTTCTGTTTGCCTAAAGTAAACAGAGAATGAATTGTCATTTATTTAGAGAGTCAGACACTACTTTGGAAAATGAAACTTTATGAGGGATCTAGCTATGTTGTCCCTAAATGTTCCTTTCCTTTCAATTGCATTAAAGCAAAAACATTTGCTCCAACTAAATGAAAACACTGAACGAGAATGAGGATGCTCAGTTGTTACATTGTGAGGTAGTCTCATTTCTGTTTAGTTTTCTGGCAGAACTCAGTGCCGCTCTGCCAGGTCTCGGCATTAGGAGTATAACAGTGTTTGGACTTAGCTCTAATACCAACTGTTCATCCAAAACGAAGTGTTCAGAGAGCAGGAGCAGAGAGAAAAATACAGTTCTTACCCGGCCTCCCCGCAGTACTTACAGGCTCACAGGAAGGCCCTCCTTTCCCTGCCCACAGTCTGCACGGTTATGGTTGCGTCACCAATCCCGTGAGCAACCAGTCCACAGGCAAATTTGCTGTTTGCAAATGCAATTTTTTCCCCTGAAAATTGAACTCACCTTATACGTTACCTCAGAGCTCTTAAACGTCCGAGCCTGCTGCGTTACCTGTTTTGGGGAAACCGTTTTCATTCAGTGTTGGTGTTTCACCCCTAACTACGGTTAGCCAGCAGAAAATGGTAGGGGCCATTTAGGCTACATTTTGGTATCAAAATGCTTTTGGGAGTCTCTTACTACTTTTTAGAGAAATTGTTAAAAGTGATATGCCATATTTGAATTTTTTTCCTATTTATTAGAAAAATGAATGTGCTTGAATCTTGGTTGTGTCAGTTTACACTGGAGGAAGCAAACTGTATATGTGAACATCTATTCCAGCTATCGTTAGAGAAATTATATGTTTCATCATTGCTGGGCTTAAACACAATGTCGTGTTGGCAGCAGTTTTGAGAGATTAGTGCAATCTTTGTTCTTCTAAGTCATGGTTAGAAATGCTTTATTTTGGTCAGCATGCTTTCTTGCGATAAAAGAAAAAGGAGAATAAAGGAAAAAAAAAGTAAGCTTATTTCTCCAAGGAGAAATTTAATTTTTTTCAGCTGCAAGAGAAGCGATGGTGTTTGGCTGGTTATGAAGCACTGCAAAGTTATGCTTCTATACAAAAGAGACTTGTTTATTATTAAGAGAGAACTAGGAAGTCCTTGGAGTTTTCTTAGTGCAGCTTAGAGCAAATTTTTAAAGAATCCACGAGAGAAAACTGCAAGCTCACTCCTTTCTTAGCCTGATGGTGGTTCTCCCATCTTGCACGGCCCACTGCAGGAAGAGCAGTGTGGGGTTTAGAAAGTGGAGGAGCCCTGTGGATGGTGCCGATGGCTCATGGGAGAAAGAATGGAGGGCCCAGTTTGCTTCTAGGTTCCCAGGTGATCAGGAGCTCACGGCCAGAAGGCTAACACTTGGGGCCACAGGTGCTGACAGGAAGTATACCCTGGCCAGGTAGATAAGACATCGCTTCTGACTTTATTATTAACTGTTGATGGTCTCTGTCCTCTCTCTCTCCACATCACCAGCCTCTGTTTCTTGGAAGAGGGAGGAATATTAAGGAACCTAAACAAAAGCGAGGTAAAATCAATGCCTGGAATACACAAGTATGTGTCATCAGAAGGCACTGACAGAGAAAGCATGGCTGATAGAAAAATCTGCTGTGCAACTGTAGATTTCCTGTAGGGTAATGACTTTTCCGTATAAATTGCAAACGGTGATATGTGCCTTCACACTTAATGGACAACACAGATGACTAAATATTTAGCTTGGGGGCCACGATTCTCTGGTTGGTGATTGTACAGCAGCTCCCTAATGCGTTTTATTAATTTTGACAACGTGAGGCTGTCAAGATGAGTGACAGATAAAACTTGAGTACTCTATGATACATCATGATTCAGTGTCGCCCCATCTCCCTCTGCATAGATAGGTGCTTACACACACACACACACACACACACACACACACACACATACACACCAGTGTATTTTGCTGGTGTCTCTAAATTTATAACTAAGGCAAGTAACTTTCATTAAAAGAAACTGTGGGAAATTCACATCACAGTAACAGCAACATGGCTTGTGAGGACTCAGAAGAGGGATCATTTAGAGCCAGCCATGGTGACTAGCCTTTGCCCCAAATTTCAACTCCATTGCCCATCCCTTTACCATTATTGCCTTGTTCTTTTGGGACTGATAAGCCTTCTCATTTCCTCTATGAAAGTGCTCACATTGATGGTGGCAGTTAAATGAAGAACTAGAGAGGAGGACCTTAGTTGTATTGTGAGCTGACACCTTTTCATCAGTACTTTCTCAGTTCTCCAAAGCCACTGAGAGTAAGACCTTGCAGAAATACAGCATCTGCGGGGCTCTCAGAGGGCAGGGACCTGTGGCTAGAAGAAGAGGAATGTTGAAAGCATTTTGGGCGAGGGACTGAAGGAACTGAGTCTATCCCCCAGCGTTGTTGGGGCCGGTCCCGAGAACATCACCGCGTTCGGGAGAAGGTCCAAATATAGTCAAAGAAAAGCCGCAACCATGTGGTGTGGTTCGGTTGGAAAGAAAGCAGGGTCAGGAAGTCCGAAAGGGAAATAAGGGAGAGGAAACTCGAGGGGGACTCAGCCCGTCTTCCTCAGTCCCGGATTCCCAAGTCCTCACCAGGCAAAGTCTGACCCCCTTTTTGGCTCTTCCTAAGGCCGTTAGGGACGGGTTTGCGCGGGGGGAGGCGGAGGGCCCACAGCTGGGAGGCGAAATAAAAATAGCTGCCAGGAAGGATTCTTTCTGGTCACTTGCGATGCCAGTGTAGGGAGAAGGCGAAAACCATGTTGTACTGTGGCCTTGTGGCCAGAGCTGGTGGGGAGGAGAGATGCTAGGCAGGTCTTCTGTGGGCTGACCTCTCCATTTCATTTCCTTGTGCAGGCAGACAGGTAGGCCACAAGAACTGGACACAGTCCTTCATCGGAACTGCTAACACAGAGCTGCTCTGTATTAATACAGTGTTCAGATAAGAAGACATCATTGAACATCTTCTATGTACAAAGCACTGTCCTAGATAGTGCCTGTGGGGGACATGAAATAGAAAAAGACGCGGTCCCTTCCCTGCAGGAGCTTACGATTCAGTAGGACTAGGCACATACAGCCACCAGGAATGTGGGCTCTCAGGTCTTTCTGAAAGTTAGGCTTTTTCCCAGCTGGACTTGACTTTACACTGTCTCACTCTGGTGGTATAGCTAAGGATCGTGGGCACAAAGGCTTAAAATTCATGGTGACACACCTGGCATCACATCACATTAGATCCCTGTTTCACCTCTTGGACCTCTCTGAGCTTCAGGTCTTCGTCTGTAAAATGTAATAGCAAACAGTAAGAACCTCAGTGGATATTGTAAGGATTGGAAGTGATGACATTATTTAAAGTGCTTGATACAGAGTGACATTCGGAATGTATAAGCTGCTATTATTGTGGTTCTTCTTATTCTCACGATTGTCATCATTGCACAGGGAGCTGTGCCCCAAGAGCACATCAGCTGATTTGTAGTACAAAGGAGGAAGCGATGCCTTCCACCTGCAGTCATTAGGGACTTAACAAAGGGGATTCCTTTGCTCTAGGCCTTTACATGGGTTGGATTTTGATAGTTGGAGCAGGGTATAAGGGAAGGGGGTATTCCAGGCACAGGGATCTAGCATGGACCAAGGCAAGGAGGTGGGAAAGTACAGGCCCAGTGACCCACACCTCAGTTTCCATCTAAGTCGGTTGGAATGCAGAGCACCTGGGGAATCAGGTGGGCTGGCAGAGGTCTGGGTAACTGACACCATAGGCTTCAGTAGTTCCACTTCATAGGAGTTCCTAGTGCTTCTGTTTAAATATATATATTATGGAAGATTTCTAACTTACACCAATGTCAAGGGAGTCCTATAATGAACTCCCATGTATCTGTCACTCAGGTTCAGCAATGGTCAGTTCTTAATCTTGCTTCCTCCATCCCTTTACCCTCTACCTACACTCTCACCCCCCTTTTTTTCTGCTGAAGTGTTGTGAAGCAAATTATTTTTTCCTTTATTTGTAAAGCCTTGAGCACCCCAATTCTCTGGCTAGAAGGAATCCACTGACACTATTAAACAGGGAATTGGAGCTTTGGGAATATGTGCACAGACAACAACTGGCTCTTCATCGTGTGCTCTTCACTCCCCACTCAGTACAGCCTTGTGAGGCCTGGACAGTCAGATACATTTAAAGAGCCTGAAGGTGAAAAGCACACCACAGTGTCACCGATGACCTGAGTCGTCTTGAGTCTCACTCAGGCCCCTAGTTCTCAGTGTATTTGCAGTACACTCTCAGTTAACCAGCACCCATGCTGGATAAATGTAGTAGTATTTCTTGGAGCTTTTTTGCCAGTTGCTTGAGTTCTGTTTAATGGAGAGTCTACTATATTTAAAAATAAGATCAGATCTGTTTGCAATCCAGCCCGATGCATCATTGCACATTGGCCTCATCACAGCAATGGGTGGACATTCTGGATTGCTGTCATTATTAGCTATTGCTAGGATTTTCCTACTATAATACATCATAGAGATTTAATGAGAACCCCCAAAAGGTGATAGAGACTGCCCCATTTCACCTGAAACTTGATGGGCTTTTCAAAATAGGCATAATTAACCAAAGACCCTCCCCTTGTAGAAAGCCAGAGTCATGTCCGAGCTCAATCTGAATTTATACCTTTTTTTTTTTTTTTTTGATGTTACAGCTGAATAGTACTGGCACCAAGAGTTAAAATTCCTGGTGACACACTTGGACTCCCATCACGTCAAATAAAATATCATACGACATATGCGTATGTAGTATGCTGTGTACTGGTTTCCTGACACAGTACTTGTAAAAGCCCGAAGTGTAAAATGACCCAGAAAACCCTGGAGACCAGTTGCTGTCTGGAGAGAGTTGGCCGAGCCCACCATTTTTCCACCCTCCCTCCAGACCCCTTCAGTCTGGGGCTGTTCCTGTGTTCCCACCATTTTTAAGTTGTTTTTAGAAAAACAGAACCTTTTAGAAAGACAAGGACCGATGTGAGACTAAGCAAGGGCACCGTCAATGATGGTGGCACAGTTACACCATCTAGATGTCACACAGTCAGCAGGAGGGGCTGTGCTCCAGCTGTCCTGTCTGCCCACACAGCCCTGTCTACAGCCGCGCTCTGTTTCACCTTGCTCCCCGCCGGGCCTGCTGCCTCCCTCTCTGTCTTTTCAGCCTCTTGGCTCCCGTTGTTGCTGTGGTCTCGTGGTTCAGAACCTTCTCGTCCTGTACAAAGACCGTCTGTAATGCAGTCAACTCTCTCCCTTCAACTCCCACCCATGCAAACCCTATTTTAAACTCTCTTTTTAGTTTGTTTGGGGGACAGACCATCGTGGGGAGAGCTGGAGTTCTCCAGCTTGGACCCTAGCATAAGGACTTTTCTTGGGGTTAGGAACTCGATTTGATTGGAGACCCTTGGTCCCCAGCAAACTCCCTTTTCCAGGGCATGGAGATGTTTGCCTTTCTAGTTTCAGGACTGTCACACAAAAAGGTCAGAGGCATAGTGGTTTGGTTTTCATGCTGGGTTCTCACTAGAGCCGGAGAGAGGTATCAAGGACCATGTGTTTTCCAAGGGAGACACTGTGGCGAGGTGGATTAGAGTGGGTGCCCCAATTCCTGCTCTGCAGACCTGTCAGCTGTGCACCTGGGCAAGTTTTATAACTGCCCTGAGCCTCAGTGTCTTTATCAACAAAATGAGGATAAATACAGTACCTACCTCACAGGGTCTCGTGAGGAGTAAAAGAGAGGTCACAGTAAAAGTCGACTGAGCAGTAGCCTTATTACTAATAAAATGGAGCTAGAAGGTGGCATTGGTTATAACAAAATCTTAAGCCAGGTGCTGGAAGTACATGACTTTATTCTCTAACTAGAGTCTCTTGCCAATTGCTTTGGATAGAAGCCCATAAGTAATATTTTAATTTAGAACAAAGAACTTCAGGGAAACCCTGGAATACCCATCCAGTGGCCTATTTATGCTGAGGGCACTGGAGATGTCTCTTAGCTCCATAGCAGATCTTGCTGATTTGTGAGGCACTGCAATGTTGGAGTACTTTTCTGAAGAATATAAAACTTCCAAAAAATAGTATGGAGTCGTAGTGAAGAGCATGGACTCTTGAACCAGGCTGTGTGATTCAGATTCAGGAATCTCTACCACTTCACCTTGGGCTGTGTGACCTTGGACAAGTCACTGAATTTCTCCGAGTCTGTGTCTTTGTTTATAAAATGAGGACAATAGCAGCTATCTAGAAGAATTGGTGTGAGGTCTGAAGAAATGAATACCCATAAGGTTCATAAACCAGTATTTTGCAAACAGTGGGCATTCAATCAGTGTTGTGATTATTATTATTTTTCCCAAGGTTGCTTACTTTCAAGCACCTCATAGAATACCACTTGGCCAAATTTTCTAGCAACAGATCACCTGCAAGTCTTGAACATACACATTTGCACACAAACACCACAAGATGTGTTTGTGAGCAGTGAGAGGGACAAGATACATTATGCAAATAATGCTTAGAGCTAAGCTGTTTTGTAGAAAGGTAACTGTCAGGTAGGACTCTTTACACGATTCAAGACCTCTTCATCTTGCCCTACCATTTAATGGTAAGATTGTTAAATCTTAGAAATAAACAACTAAGAAAGGCAAAGCAAAGGGGAAAAAAATGTAATCCACACATAGCAATATCTACAGTAGCAAATGGGCGTGGACCCTTGTGAAGGGAAGGAGATGTGAAACCATCCTTGGTGGGGTGCCTCCCACGTGAGAGACCCTCTTTTAGACCCTTTAAACTCTATAACTTTGCTAAGTAGATATTGTTATTTGCACTTCGCAGGTGGGGAGATCAAAATTTAAAAGTGTTACAGTCCTTGCCCCGGGGGAGGGGAGGGGATCCAGTGAGCAGTCACAGAGCTGAGATTTGATCCACATCTCTCTGACCTGTGCTCAGACCAAGACACACGCCATCTTCCCAGGGTGGGGACCAGGTCCGGTATGCCCTTCCATCCCAAGGAGAGAGGGGGCTTCAATCTGTGTTTGTGGAATAAAAGAATTAAGAAACTAATTCAGAATCACTCTTTCTAGCTTTTTTGTAGTAACAATTCTTTGGTAGAATTCTGAAGTCAGAAAGAGCCCCGGTGGGACTATTAGGAAGGCGGATTTATTCAGAAAAGCATGTCAGTGTTTGAGAGTTCCTGGTGCACAGTAAACTTGCAGGGAAAGGAACTAAAGTATATGTTGTTTCCTTTGGTAGACTACAGAAAATATATTTTCAATGTGATATAAGCATATGAGAGTATTAAGTTCTTAATCTGACAGCAATAGATTATGTGTAAGTGCTAATTCTTCTTTTGAAGACTTTGATTCTTTGTAGGATCAGCGAGACCGTTTTTTTTGTTTTGTTTTGTTTTTGTTTTTTTTTGCTTTTTGGTATGTGGGTAGCTCCCTGACTGGGAATCGGACCCAGGCCGCAGCGCTGACACTGCCAGTGCCAAAGCCTTAAGTCACTACACCATCAGGGAACTCCCTAGGCCATTTTAGAAAAGGCCTGGCCTCTTTTGGTTTGGTACAGCTGTGTTCCTCGGAGTGAATTGATGGATTACCTTAGAGAATTATGGCCATCAAGTAGCATAGGGGAGTCAGGTGTCAGTCACATCCTCTCCCATTGTTTTAATTGCTAGAACTGAACAATTACCTCAGATAACAAAGAGAATTTGCCTTTGATGGCTTCATGGGAACTCTAGGTCATATATCAAACAAAACCAGAAAATCAGATAGGGTATCAATTATCAATATAAAACTGCACAAGTGACCAGCCAGAACTAATATTAATCATATTTAGTCATGTGCTTGGTTTGTGGCTAGAAGAACAAGCTAGTGGAGGTCTCTTGGGAGAAAAAGAGGAAGGGTAGAAAAAGTATTTGGAGTTGAGATGAATGACGTATGTGAATAATACAGGAGGCAAGAAATTGGAGCTGGGGATGTGAAGGTGATGGGACACCGGTGAGAGGGAATTTTAAAAGAGAAAAAGGAAGATGGATGTCCATGATTAAGCTGCAGATGGGCAGGTTCAGGCAACTAAGAGTCTTTAAAAATAATGTATATTCTCAATGCATTTGGCTTGAAGTGTCTTTCGTGATCATGTGTTTGCACATCTCCTCTTCCTCTGGTCTGCGGCATCAGGCTTTCCCGGAGGGCTTTCTTCCCAGCTCCACCTCTACTACATGGCCATGTAACACAAGGTGTGCGACATCTTCTCGTAACCCCAGGTGAGGCTCTCTTTGGCTGAGAGCTCTGTGAGACGGAAGCTTTGTTCGCCCTTGCCGTGCCTCTGAGAGCCATGCTTGCCCACACCACATTGCATGGATTCTGCAGTGCACGCCCTCCTCCTCACACTGAACATCTCAGAAATGCAATTGCATATTACAGCCGATCACCTATCACAAATGTTAAAAAGTCATTTTTTAATTGGCTGAGGTTTTCCCTACTGATATAAACTGATGGCATCTTAACAGTTAATGGTGGTGTAGATTCAATGAACCGTGGAGATAGGTGCTCAATAATTATTTGTCCAAGGACTGCATACAATAACACATCCCCTTGGCTCTAGTTCAGGAGAAAATGAAGGGTGTAAGGTTGGTTCTGGATTGGGCACCAGCCGTGGAGAAGGTGGAGTGGAGGGCTGGCCTGTAGCTGTCTCCGCTGAGCCTTTTGCTGGTGCAGACTCTCCCTTCAGGGGGCTGATAGATGGCTTCGTTCATTCTGTCACAGCGAATTGTTGAACCAGTTGAGACGTACCCCAGATAAGCCTGCTTTAAAATAATAAGCCGTCCTTTAGCCTTAATTATCCAGAAAATTGCTTAATGTTCTACTTTGGATTCCATATCTGTCCATATTTCTCTTGAAAATTCATGAAGATACATTGGAAGAGTGGCAATGATTTTTTTTTTCTCTTTTTCACTAGAATAAGCTATAGGTTTCATTAGGATAAAATTTGTTTTTTTTTTTATAAATTAGGATGCCCTTATCTATCATCATCACCATTACCATCATCTCTTAAAGATGTTCCTACCTTTGGGAGACACAAGTACACATAGGTGCATTTCCTACACTTTGAATTTTATCATCTACATTCAGGATATCAACTTACATAGGTAAAGTCACACCCTAAGCTTAATTGTGTGAAATGCTCTGCTGTTTGTGGGGTTCAGTTCTCAGTACAGTTTGATTTCCTTTGAGTGGAAATTTGAACCTGATTCGGATATTGCTGCAGGATGTTATACACTTTGTTGTATAATGGAGAGGAGACACCACATAAACATTTTTAAGTGTTAAAGCCTGAGATGGGAAAGGAGGCGATATTTAAATATTGAGCACGTGCTAGGATAAGGCCTTCACATGAAAAATATTTAGATTATTAAGGTATGTGAAATAATTTGGGGGCCTCTATTATAGAGCCATTTCAGTCAGTGGTGCTGTTAACTTCCAAATTGTCCAATAAATGTGTAAGGACACTCAGGGAACCAAAAACCATGTATTTGCCAGATAGCTTGAAATTTGAAAATATGTGCTATCATTGCATATATACACATATAAAATACGGTATATGAAGGCAAATTTATATATCCTATTTAGAAATGTGGATATATATATATGAAAAATGAAAATAAACTAGAGCATTACAACAGTAATGCTTATCAGCCTCTGCCAGTTAACACATCTCAATCATTGATGCAGTCTTTTTTCTATACTAATTTGATGTTTACATATGAACATGTAAAAATAACATGGAGAAATAAAGTTGTAATGAAAATTTTATTTTCATTTTTCCTCAACGTTTTGATTTGTAAACAATGCCCTGACTGTCATCAAATCAGCCAAGTTGAAAACTGAGCTACATCAATGGAGACAGCTGGTTTTGATCATCCAGACCAAAAGGCCTTTTCTCAGGGGATAGATTTCCTCTGGTTTATTTGGTTGGAATAGATTTTTTTTTTTTTACTTTATTATCTCTAACTTATTCTTTTGTATATACCACATGAAGACAATGTCTATAAAGATTGGAAACCTCTTTAAGAATCTGGATATTTAATGTCATGGACACATTTCCAAAAGTGGAATTAACATGAGTAACTGCTATGTGTGACCAAGATTTTGAAGACATTGTCATCAGTCTCCCCGGTGCTGTGCTGTGAAGTCATACGTTGCAGTGCAAATGAAGTGTAAAATGTGGGCCCTTCTCATAAATTTACAAACTGTGCTTGTATGAACAACGGCCTTCCAGAGTAAAGTGCTAGATGGGGTGGGGTGGTGATTAGAGAATAGAAATGCATATTAAAGTAGTATTGTACAATAAGGAAGTAAAGGGTCATTTAATGGGGAAGAGATGGTGGGTTGGGGTCATCAGGAATAGATCCTCAGAGGAGGTATGGCCGGTGCTGGTTCCTTGGAGGGTGGGTGGGGAATGAAGGGTATTCCAGAGAAAAAGAAGCCTGCGTGGGATGACGGTGAGGGAGCTGAGCAACCAGCACATGGAGGACCAGCTGAGAGACTGCCTGGACTGGCATCACTTTGGGAGTGGTGAGAGTTGTGTTAACTCGGTCAGTTGTGGTCAGATAATAAAAACAGCGAGAGCCAAGCAGCTAATTTTGCATTCGGTGTCTTGGGCTATACCATAGGGATCTGTATTAGGTACTTGAACTAGGAAGCACTATCATGAAAGCAGTGCTTTCACTGGTTGGAGGACAGAATCAGGGAGCCTTCTAGAAGGCACTTAAAACAATCCAGGCACACTGAGATGAGGGCAAAGGCTTCTCACAGCTGGAAAGGCTAGAAAGAGATTGCAAATGGTTGTCCAAAAATATTGATCATCAAATTCTTATGGCCATGTTAATATAAATAACTGCAAAGATTTCATCTCAAGCCAATTTGCTTGTAAATTTAGATCTTGGATAACAATCTTAATTGAGTAACTGGTTGTGTGTGATGTTAAAAACAAGATCAAAGTAGAAGCAAGCAACTGAAGTTTAAAATCTTTATGATCTGAAATGATTCAGGAATCAGTGTGATTTAAACAGTAAAAATATAAACTAGTGGGGGAAAAACGTTCTTAAATCTGGATAATTTAAAGAGGGATAGACTCTCCCTTAACAAGAATGCAATAAACCCTTCCCTAGGACACAGCACAGAGGGGCAGTGTAGCATATGTGTCCTGGAATCACACTGGCTTGGTCCACTTCCTGGCTATGTGGTTACCAGCCTTGTGGCCTTGGCAGGGTCAGTTTCTGCATCTGTAAGACAGAAGTAATAGCTGTATAGATCATTTAGCTTTTCTGTAAAAGCTAAAGGAGAAAATCCATATTAAATGCTTGGCATATAATAAGCACTCAATAAAAGTAACTAACAAAGAGAATAAAATCCCTCTTTTGTACTCAACTTTTAAGAGAAAGAAAGAAATGCCAATGAATAAAATTCACATGAGTATTCAAAATTCTTGTTTTTTAAAAATGGAAAGAAAAATCTTGTGATACATAGATTTTGATCGTGTGGACTTAGCTTATTCTTTACACCTTATGTATGTACAGGGCTCTAGAAAGGGAGCTGGTATTTATCCAGTAATGACCCTGAAGATTTCAAAGATCTTCATCAAAGAAAAAACATTTTATTGAATATACCATGTTTACTAAGATAGAACATTAGATTAATATAAAATGATTTGGGGGTGGGGGAATCTCACATAAAAAGAGTTTGCTGCTTTATCATTCCAATTATAATTTTTATAATTTTACATTCCCTGATCATTCTAATTACCTGGCCATTTAAAATTCCATTTTTCTTGGGAAGTAAACATCCTCACCTACTTCTTTGGCCATTGTCTTTGTTTATATGCTGCTAAGTTTCAGACTCAATTAGACACTTCCTTATTGATTTGATAAATCAGTTTTCCTTTGGTCTGACTTAGCTGTCTGGAATACACTCAGGACTTGTTACAATTATAAAAATGAAAAACAAACAAAATCCAAAATAATGTGAGCAAAATGTCATTTAGTTAACATATAAGCTAGAGAGCATCTTTCTTGGTTAGAACTCCTCTTTGAAAGGGTCGGAGTATCCCTACGCAGATTATCAAGGTCATGTTCAGGATTAAAATAAGCTGTGGGACAATAAATTGCCCATTATAGCAGAAAAATATGCAAATAGAAAAGGAGATCTAATGATTTTTTTTCTTTCTAAGCTAATATACCTATTTCGTCGAATTTAGTTTTAGCTTTAGCTGTGCTTTCTAAAATTACAATGAGTGTAAGGATTGGAATTCTTTCTTTCCAACAGGAAGTAGAGTAAACACAAAATGCTTTTCTCTCCTGCTGTGAGGAGTAGGAGGGGTCACCTATCTCCCTGCTTTCTCTGTGTCTGGTGAGTCTGCAGGAGGGACACCCCTCATTGCCTCTCATGTTGGCAGTGGTGCCCCCCCAGAACCAGCAGCCCCACAGCCCTGCATCTGTTAGACTGGCTGCCATGTCATCAAAGTGTCAGCCCCAGCAAACAATGAACGTACAATCACGTCTTAGATTGTGAAACTCACCATACAAAGTTAATTTTAGATTTGGAAGTACAAGTTAAAAACAAAGTATGGTTGAATCTACTCTAAGTTTAAAAAAAAATGACCACAATACATGGATTCACATTTCAAGTTTTCGATTGTAAGAGAGAAATGGCAGGGCTGTTAAGGGTGCTGATGGTTAGAGCAGAAGCTGAGGAACAGGCGGGGGTTCCAGAATCAGTTCTCCTTTACTCTCAGCTGCCATCATTGCCATCTCTTTGGCGTTAACATTTCTTAACTGTTTCCATACATTAAATAGAGAATTTGGGCAAGTTGCCACACATTATAATGCTTTCCTCAGAACCCTCCCATCCATCATTCGGTCAGCAAGCTTTTATTGAGTGCTTACTATGTGCAGGGCATAAGGTCGTCTGGGATGGGTACAAAACAGACTGCACCTTTACACAATTCCACTTCTAGTTTTTATAAGGTCTCAGTACATTTACTTAATATTATATAGACACATATATCATAGATATAGACACAGAGAGATGCATATAAGATCATCTCAGTAAAGGCTTTGAATAGGAGCTCAGGAAAATACTTACTGTATGAATGAGTGAACAAACCATACTGGTGTGACTTTGGCTGGCACTTCACTGCAGGCTGAGACTCCAAGGTCGCTCCGGTGTCTGGGGAGTGTCAGGAATGTCTGGAATGCGGCAGTCTCGCTCAGTCGAGTTGCTCTCTGACGAGTTTCTGAGTTGTCCAGTTTCTTGGGCAGAATGAATGGTGGCAGAAGATGGAGAAGCCCCCTGTGGGTTCTGAGAACTGTCTGTGGCTCCCTCCTTACACTCTGGCACATCTCATCCAAGTTTGTTTCCCAAATGAATTTTCCCCAAATTGTATTCAACTCTCCATATTCACGTTTATGTTTGAATTTAGCTACTAGAGAAGGTTTCAAATGTAGTCTGAAGGCATTAGATATAAAAATATGTGGAGTTTTTTTTCATTTTTTGAACTATTTAGATTAAGATTCTAAAGGAAAGAATTACTTTGGTAACACTACTAGACTCCTAGGTTTCAGGGAGACACTCTGGCTGGTCTTAGATGGCAAGCAAATCTTCTAGAATGCCTCCTTGCCCCCTTCCATCTCCTTCTCTCTCTCTCAGGTTATTTTCACACAAAATGTCAGTGATACCAAGATGCAGTTTTCTCTAAAACCTTCCTTCTGCCGAAATGGCCCAATAGAATTATAATTTCTTTTTGAAATAGAATTATGCAAAGTCTGAAATTTTATTACAGGGTTTAATACCAATTATTACTTAGAATTTAATGAATTTCACCACTGACTTAATTGCTTTTGAGTAGCTCCACTTAACTTATTAAAGAGAAGCAAGGACATATTCATTTAATGAGCAGCAGAAGTCTTGCCCTCACATCTGCCTACATTCTCTTTTCAATTAATCAATTATAGTCCGATGGTGTGTAATTACAGATTAAGAAAGTTATTGGGTAGCTCAGCATGCCTGGCATGTGTGTGGGGGCTCATGAATACCCGAATATAACACACCTGTAATGGTCTGCACTCACATCTGCAAATTACACTCATTTCTCACTTTTTCTCTTTTTGCTAAATTAAGATGAGGGCAGTTACCATTAACTTTTTGAGTCACATCTACTCAATGTGTTATGGAGAGAGAAAGTGAAAAAGAAAGACTGAAATTGGAGTAAAAATGGAAGAAGACTCCAGCTGCAAAGTTCCAGGAACCTGCCTGTAGAGATTAGCTGCCTGAGATCTGGAACCATTGCAGTGTTTCAGAGGAGCAGTGGTCACCCGCCTGAACCGTGCCTCCCGAATCATACCAAGTCCTTGAGAACAACAGGCCAGCACTATTTGAACTCAAATAGTAACTTGCTTTTCAGCTTCCTTCAATCTCCTGGTGAGAGATAGAGGAAACAGGAAACTCTTTGGAAATCACATTCAGGCAAATTTGCTTGGCTTGTTTCAAATCAAACCAAAGTCTGGAACTGATCCCCATGCAAGAGTGCTAAGCCTCTGCATAGCAACTAAGCTGTGTTTGAGAGAGAGAGAGAGAGAGAGAGAGAGAGAGAGAATGCATCCTCTAAAAATGCAACACAAAGAGCTGATTTTAGTACATTAATGGCCTAAAGGCTCTGGTTCTGTGAGGGGTTCTATTCCAGGATGTCCTTCTGACATGCTAAATCAGTAAAACTCAACAAGAACCTCTTAATCCAAATTATATAGTCAGAGGCATTCTAAATGCCTAAACCAACCAAGCGATTTTAAGGAAAATGCCCTGTTAAAATAAGCTTTTGATGTCTGCACAGCTCCAACTCAAGAAGCAATCTGTTGACATTTTCTGCAAATGCTATCTTAGTCTAAGACAGAGGCAGTAGTGGCTTCTTCTGAGTATTCTTGAGAGTAAAGTGATTCTTCTCCCCTTCCCTCCCACCTTGCCCACTCCCACCTTCTGTTTTCTGCTCATCGAGGTACTGACAAGGTCAAATCTACTGTGATTAATGGCTGTCCATCAGAATAGAAAGAAGAATACACTGATACTCAGCTAGCAGATGCTCATGAACATGCAAATGAATGTGGTGAGCCTTCTTGGTAGGCTTTGTGGATGTTTTTAACTCTGCAGCCAATTTTGGGCATTTTGTGTGCTGTTTCCCCTGCTCACAGCCGCTGGCCACACATATCCCACCATCACTTGGGTAAAGCCTGCTTCTCTGTGTGTCTCCTGGGGATGCCCAAGACCCTGCTGGCCCTGAACGGAGGATGTGTCAGCGGCAGAGACACCCGTGTACTTTCAGGGTGTGTCCTTTCCTGGCCCCCCTAGCCTGTCGGGACAAATGTCTGTGTCCAGGGGGCTGTCTTCCTGTGTGGGCTGCATTTGTGGCATCTCATGGGCCTACATGGGGTTGAATTGTAAACAGTGGCCACCACATAAAACATGCCATCTGTGCCCCTGTGGGTAGTAGGATAGAACACAAAAAAGATCTATTCCAGGAAAATGAACTGATGTTTATAGACATGCCAGGGTTGGCTTTTAAAACACAGTGGAAAACTGTCTCAAAAGCAGTTTAAGTACCACGTAATAAAAGCTCGAAAAAGTGCTATAGGAGCATAAAGAAAACTTCTATGCCCAGAGAGATGTAGCAAGAAGCTGGTATGTCCACCCCAGTCCCCTATGTGCAGAAACGTGAGATACTGTGAGGTCTCAGCAGCAGTTCCCCGGAAAGCAGGGCCAGAAGGCAGAGGATGCCCATGGCTCTCATGCTTTGGGGGTCTAGAGTCCCCTTTATTCCAACTCCTAGAATACTTTCTTTAAAACTGGAGGGTAAGGAGACAAGTTTGGATGGAGCAGATTGGATTGCCATGGGAGTTTCCTACTTGCTGGGCTGGGACTTAGGGCTGTATGTGGGGAGATCCTTTATTGGGACATCATACCCACACACAGGGGCACCTTGGCTACTGGAGAGATGACTGCATATCCCAGGATCTGCACGACCTTCCTATTTTCACATTTATTGTCTGTTTTCATAGATCAGTGGTCCATTTGGAAATAGTGTCATTCTCAAAAACACCATGAATTGTTGACCTACTTAACCCCCATTGTGTGAACTGGGAGTGATATTTGCCATCTATAATGCACATGAAATATAAAGTCATAAACAGGTTCACAAGCATATAATCAAGCTGTCTAAGCAGGACTGACTATTTCTGGTTTTCCATGAGTATTTCTATGCCACTTGCTTGTTGATTTTGTCATCTTTGAATGCTTGTTAGCAGATACAGCTGCCTTGGTCTGTGAGATAAGGCCTTTTCTACTGAATGTGGCTAACTCTTGTTAACGCATGCTGAGGTTACTGTCTTGTTGTTGATAAGAGTTTATTTCCCTGCTCATCCTGTCCTGGAGACCTGGCCACTCTGCTTATGAAGAGACTGGGGTCTCACTTGAAGGTTGTGGCGTCATATTTCTAAACTCAGTCCCGATCCTCTAGCCCCACCCCTATTGCCACCTATCTCCCTTCCCCATCTTCTTTTCCAAACCCCAAGAAGGGTTGGGGCAGGAGATCGGCTGGCTCTCTTGCTTTCATTACAGTATGCTTTTGAGGGTGCCCCCTAGTGATGTGTAGTCTGATCATGCCTTCATCTTGGCCTGAAGTTGAGTCCTGTGCTTGGACCCAAGCCTGCAAATTGTGCCAGCACGTTGGGGCCTGTGAGTTTGATATTTTAGATTCTTGAACGAGACTCTGGTGCATGTGTGTGGGTGTCATCACGTGCATGTGCATGTGCATTCAGCAACTTTTACTGAAGGTTCAAGTTAGTGAAGGCTTTTATATCACAGTACTGTGAAAAGCTTAAATGTGACATTCCAATTCTTTGGCCACCTGCCCCCAAGAATTTTCCCCCCGCCACATTTCCCTGCAGGTTCTAGTCTCTGTCAGCCTGCTCAGAGCCGTCTGCCCCTCCTCCCTCTCTCTTCTCTGGCCTCTCTGCCGGCTCAGCCCCATGCACAAATTTTCCTCAACGTTTTTCTTTTTTTAAATCTAAGCTTTGTTTTATTTGTAAGTAAAGAGTCTCTAAAAATGTAACTCAGTAATGACTGTCTGAAATTTTGTATTATATATTCATCAATTTGGGTTTTCAATTCTCATTCTCTTCAGACGTCATTCATTCAATGATATTTTTTTCTGTAACTACTATATACCAGGTGTTGATTCTTGGCACTGAAAATACAGCAATGAACAAATCAGACAAAAATCTCTGCAATCATTCCTTCGACTTTTTATGCTGAACAGACCAGCTACCAGCCAGGCAGCCTTTGTGCTTCCTGTATTCTCTGGGTATGTTTCGTTTTGTTCTCCCATGTTATATGCTGTAATGTCTTTTTTGAAGTCCCAGTGGGAATAAAGCAAGTCAAAGGAGGGCTGATGCTTGTCCCAGAGCGTCGAAGACCAGGCAGCTGCCATTCACGGACCAGTATGGGGCCAGCAGGGCGGAGGTGGAGGGCCCCCTGAGGTAGTGACCCTCAGGGCTGACCGCCTCTTGCTCAGTTAGCTGCCCTTCTCTTACCAGAGATGATCCTGCCATAGCTAAATCTTGAAGGCTTCTAATTAAAGATGAGGAAAATACAGAGGAGAAAAAACAGATTTGCAAAATCGATGCATCAACATTCCTCCCGAGTGGTCTGGGAGAAAACAAAAGTGGTTTGATTGCAGTAGCAGCTCCAGCTGGTCCAGCTTGTAGGCAAACAGTGTGTCCTCGGGAGCTGAGTTTGAGAACCATTACTCCCAATCTCGGAGAATGTCTCAGAAAGTTCCAACCTTCAGCATCCTGGTATGGTTCCCAGACTGCCTTCGGCTCCAGGAAGCAACCCCAAATCTTTCCTCAGATCTGGTTTGGGGTTCAGAAAATGTGTTCCCCTTGACTGTGGGCTGACCTTCCAACCCCAAGTTGCCTATAGCCCCTCACTTCTCAAAATGTGGTCCACTCACCAGCAGTGTGGACCCCACCTAGGCCCCTGGTCGAAATAGAGCGTGGACCCCACTCAGTGGCCCTGAATCAGAATCTGCATTTTAATAAGATCCTTGGGGGACTCGTGTGAACACTGAAGTTTAGGAAGCTCTGGGTTAGGGTATGATGACAGCTTTTTTTCCTGTAAATGTGGGTGTACTTCAGTAGGCTCCTTATCATTATAGGACACATGCCCACAACACATTCCCACCCCACATTCCTCCCCCACCCCCGGAACCTCTTTCACAACCATCAAGAAATTTATCACATGCAGCAGACAGGGGTCTTCCCCACAGCTGAGAAAGTGTTTTGCTGGAGTCCGTACGGAGCAGGCTGGAGGCAGGGGAAGGTGGGTGCGCAGCAGTGATGGGAGACACACCTTGGGGAGTTCCTTGGGGAGTTCAGCTCACGACTCCCTCTGCATGTTTGAGGTCTGAGTCTTAGGGCTCCAGATTAGGAAGGAGAGCTGAGGCAGCTAATGGGAAACTAAATCCCAAACTACCAGCAGTGCCTGGAGTTTGGGCTTCATTGTTTAAGCCCTGGAATGTAAGAGAGGATTCCTGCCTGTGGCTCCCCTTGCTGGGGGGTGGCCCTTACTTTCTAACTGCAGAACCCGGACAGGCAGACTCGGCTAGCCTCCCTCTGCTCAGTCAGGTGACTGCACACTGTGGGGAGGGTGGCTGGGACAATCCCAGCCCCCATGACTTCAGTGCAGCTGCAGTGGTGCCAAACTTGGGGCTCACCAGCCCCTCCATCCTTCCCACCTATCCCCCACCCCCCATGTACTTTGAATAGGTGAGATGGCTTAGCACATGGCAGATTGGGAAGCCTTGTGTTTCTTACAGTCTGGGGACAGAGTTTATTGTCCACGCCAAGAAAGGGGACTGGCGAGAAAGTTTGTGTGACAAGGGGTTGGGGCCAGTGAGCATTTGACCATAGGTCCAGTCCCAGGGACTTGTGCTGGGTGATGGGTGATGTTATTGATACAGCTATTGTACATTTTCTAGAACACCGGGTTTCAGATGTTCCTCCTGTTGTCACTATAAATCACTGAGGTGGCTTGGATCTCTGGCTGTGCTTCCCAGTCTACCTTACACATCCCACCCATGGGAGAACAAATAGTGGCAGATCATGTGTCCTGATTTTTTTCAGGCAATTGGTGACAGTTTATTGCACAACAGGAAGTAGACAGTTAATTTAAAGGATCATGTCCACAGCCACCTGGAATTTCTGGGACAGGCCCAATGTAAAATTCTGGCCTGTTATTATTAAGCTCCCAAGGAACACTGATACATCTCTAGCTGGACCTCATGTTCTGCTGCTGGTGTCAAATACTGGCATTGTTGCCAAAAAAAAAATGTTAATGAATATATATTTTTTTCCATTTAAGAGTTTCTCTCCTAATTTTTCTCAAGGATTTGGTACCTGGTATCTATTGTAGCAAAGATATGCCAGCACTAGGCAAACCGAATAAGCAATAGAGAAAATTAATATGAAGAGCTCAGAAAAAGCTGATCATATATAGTTCCTTAATGTGCATGTATGTAGGCAGCATGTGGCTTGAGGTTGGCATTTCTTGATTATGTACATGCAGTATTGTTAACATAATCATATTTTCTGGGTATAAAAATACCCATAATTCAAATGATAGAATTAACCATTAATTAGCATTACAGGGGGTTCTATAGAGACCTTGCCTTCAGAGCAGGTGTAAGAGACCCAGTGTCAATCCAGGGTCCTAGGACTGCCGGAGTTTTGGACATCTTTACAGATCAGCTCTAAAGCAAGGTAGATTGGCTTGTAATCATGAATATGATGGGATCTTAGAGGCTCCTCAAGTGGAAGGGCCACCTGCTCCCCTGAAATTCCACAATTAGAGGTTATTTTCCGTGTCGTAAGTCCACTTGTAGTGTGAAGTTTGTATTTAACACACAGGTAGGTGATGTGCTCCCCAGGGCCTCATTGCTTGATCCTAAGGAGTTTTCAGCCTGGAGTCAAACAGTGTTGGCAGTCCTGGTGAGCCTGGTGATCATACTGCCTGGCTCCATTAGGCACTAGCAATCCCAGATAGAAGTGGGATTGGATAGAGTTTGGGAAGGCCTGGTGCGGAAGCCCTGTACCCCACAGATCATCATGATCCCTGGGGGGGGACCAAACTGGGCAGTGGGGTCATGGTCATAACATGCTGCCCACATGTTCCAGGTCTCCATCATCTGTGCTCTTTGACCCATTCCTGACTGAGGGCCTCCAGCTCTATAAGAATCCCTTCACCAAAACACAAGTCTCCCATTTCCATAAGCCAGGTTGGGGCCCACAAAGGGCTTACTTACTTCATAGAAGTTTTTTTACAGACACCTCTTCTTAGTCACATCTTCTCTGCCAGTTGGAGGCCACCTGTCATGCCACATAGACTGTAAGGTCCTAGAAAGCACTTAACTCTCCAGCACCTACCAAGTGTCAGGGACTTGGGAAGAGCTGGGAACAGATGGGGAAGGAGGTGGATTCTTCCCTTCCCACAGTGCTCATTTGGCCTGGAGCTGCCTAGGGTCCCCCTGAGCAAGACAGGTGGGCCAAGACTACAGAGCTGGCCCATCGTTCTTTCTGGGGGAGAAGGAGCCACAGCACCTCTCTGGGCTGTCTCCTGCAACATGTTTCACAGCCAGAATCCTTGTTAGTTGCTGAAGAGCCAGACACATCAGAGGCGACTGGCCCACAGAGGCAGCAGGGAGTAAGGAAGAGTGGCCGGGAGAGAAAGACACAGCACGTCTGAGCGGCTACGTGGCCATGAGCCTACTTATGGCCTTTGCTCAGGAGGCCCTGGCAGCAGCCACGCCACACCAGCCCTCGGGGAAGCCCCACTCACTGCAGACCAGCGGACTCAGAGCCCCTGGGTGGGGAGCACAGAGAAAAAGTTCCTTGAGTGACTCTAATGTGTTTGAAAACACTTGAAGCATCTAAAGGCATCCAGATCCTGTTCCAATAAGACCTTCTAGCTGGTTCTGAGAACACCTAAACCGACTCTGCCGTTTGCTCTAACCCGCTTCCCCCATGTCTTTCTTTGTCTCTCCCTCGTTTCCCTTCCTGCCTCCCAGCCCACCCACCATGTGCAGTAGAGAGGGAGAGAGAGAATAATAAAGGCAATTGAACACTTGCTTGAGAAGAGGGGAGCGTTTGCTCAAACTGCGTTAGTACCGTAGATACCATTTGCTAGGTGTGAACCTAATACCTGAAAAACAACATGACCCCAGCACCAGGGAGGGAGCATGCTTTGTCTGCTTGGCCAGGGCAGGAGTGGCTGCTGACTGGGACCCAAACACAGAAGCACCACCCTCTGGTTTTTCCTCCAACCTGCCTAGCCAATCCGTCAGGCACCATTTTTGTTCTGTACTGCTGCAGGTCAAAGGACTTTGCCCCTTGTCGCTGCCCCGGTTCTCCCGTCACTAAAGACGTTAGAGGCTGAGGCCTGTGATGTGACTGAGAACCGGTGTGAGGCCTCGGTGGGACTGTCTGAGCCTGGGGTGTTTATTATCGTTTGGAATGGCCTTCTCCCGGGAAAGGGGAGAAAGGAAGGGTCCCTGGCGGAGCCAAGGAGTGGGAGCCAAAGAACAGTAATCTTCGGGAAAGAAAGAGGAGAGCCAGCAACAGCAACAAAAACTTCCTGCAGATGTGGGATTTGCAGGAATCCAGAGAAAGCAGGCCTATTTTTAGCAGGAAGAAGAGTGCAAACTGTGATAGGCGCCACAGGCTGCTGTCACTAACGTTTGGCTATAAGCAGCATTTTCCTATTTAAACATGACAACCCTGCAAATTGAAAAGTACCAACACTTTATCTGCTTGCTGAGTAAAAGCTATCACCTCCCCTGAGCCCGGTGGGAGGACCTGCTCCGTGCGATGTCTAGACTGCCCACGCACTGGGTTCACCTGTGTTGCCATGGATATTTACATGTCAGCCACTGATGGCAGGCTGCTCAACTGTGGTGACAAGGATGCTGTTCTTACCCAGTGAGAAAGCTGTGCAGTGTTGCCTCTGTAGGGAAAGTGTCCAGCACACTTTGCTCAATTAAGCATGCATGTGTGGAAATACAACACCCAAATGAGCAGGAATAAAAATATATTAAATTTGAAGAAGTTAAGTAATACCATGGGGAAAACCAGTGAACTTGAGGTGAACCCACCAATGTCAAAAAAGAGAATCCCAGAAATGTGAGCTCTTCAGCAGCTTACCAGACCCCAGACGAGACAGATGCATTGCATCCTCCGAGCCCTGGACGAGTATCTTGCCCAGATCAGTATCAGGAAGCCTGGCACACAAGTTCTTTTGAAGCTTTAAGCACCAAGCACTTTTCTGTCCCATTAGAAAATAATTCGCTGTTAAGGTGGCAAGTTTGGATTTGGGTTAGAAAGGCTTCTGAGGTCAAGGCCTGGAAGGTGACCTCTCCACTCACCCACAGCCTGCTCTGACTGGCACCTGCTTCTGCCCTGCTGGAGCTGGTGCTAATTGTTGCCATTCCTACTGGTCAGTGGTGGCTCAAAACTGAGTGAGAAGAAAAGGGCGTAAAGAAATACCAGGGCGGGGGCTGTTTTTATTATTTCCAACTTGTGTTGACATTGCTGTAATGCATAGACGTCTGAGTTTTTCTAGACAATCAGCAAAGCAAAGCAAGAGGAGAAGAGAGGTCGAAGGATTGCTCAGCCTCTCTGTGGGCTTGGAGCGGCGGTTCTGAAACGTGGTCCCCACACCAGCAGTGTCAGCATCAGTGTCACTTGGGAACTTGTTAGAAATGTAGATTCTCAGGCCCCACGTGTGACCTACTGAATCAGAAACTCTGGGAGTGTGTCCCAAGAATCTGGGGGGTTAATTTTTTTAATATTGTGGTAAAATATATGTAACATAACATTGCCATTTTAAGCATTTTAAGTGTACAATTCAGTGGCATTCTCAGTGTTGTACGACTGTCACCACTGTTTCCAAACCTTTTTCATCACTCCAAAGTGAAACTACATCTTTAAGCAATAACTCCTCACCCTCTCCCCCTCCCCCAGCCCCTGATAACCTCTAATCTACTTTCTGTCTCTAAGAATTTGCCTATTCTAGATACTTTATGTAAGTGCAATCATACAATATGTCTGGCTGCTTTCACTTAGCGTAATGTTTTCAGGGTTCGATCACATTATAGCATGTGTCAGTACTTCATTCATTTTTATAGCTGGATAATATTCCCTGGGATGTATTTGCCACATTTTGTTTATCCATTTGTTGATGGACGCTTGGGTTGTTTCCACCCTTTGCCTATTGTGACGGATGCTATAATGAACACTGGTGCACAAATATCTGGAATCGGTGTTTTAACCAGTCCTTGTGATGTACACTCTGGTTGGAGAAGCCCTGGCTTACTGCCCCAGAGCTGACTTTATGTAAGAACTCGGAACATTCAGTGGAGGCCATGGGCCCTGCTAGAGCTTCACCCATCCCAGCCAGGGGTCAAGGCTGTAGACACTTATATTTCATTTCTGCTGCAGAGACCAGGATTTAGAGTTTCTCAAGGGTCCTTTAAAAACTAAATCCAGAAGAAAAATACCTGTCTCTTTGACTTTGTTTCAAGGGTGATGCCTCAAAATATTTCAAAGAGATAGCAGAAAAACATTTATTAAAAATGCATAACCATTTGGTGTTTTTTTTTATTGTCAGACTTATTGGGGTGACATCTGTTAGCGAGGATTACATAGGTTTCAGGCATACAATTCTACAGTGCATTGTCACCTTGTTGTATAAGTTCACCACCCAGTGTGGGTTCTCTTCCCATCACCTTATATTAAGCTTCCCCTCCCTCCTTGGTGGGTGTTAATTGGCGTTTCACTCAGGTGTTTTGTCATTCCATGACTACCTCAACATTTGTTATAACAGAAACCCACTCTACTGTGATCTAGAGAAATCAGGTGGTTTTTTTTTTTTCTTTGTGAGCATCGTGGCAGTATTTAGTGGGAAGAAAAGAAAGAAAGAAAAATGTTTTTTCTATAAGTTCATAGGTAGTTGGATAACATTTGATGATTATTGCCTTAAGAATTTATAAGCCCCAGTACCTTATTCTTAACCAATAAACTCCTTCCTATTCAGAGCAATTAAACAACTTGCTCGTAGTTGCACAGCTAGAAAATGACAGGATTAAAATTCAGGTCTCAGTCCAAAGTTGCTGAATAAATCAATTCGCATTGGCTGCTGGTGTTTTAAAATGTTACCTCTTTGGCAATATTTAGATTTTTTAACACAGTACTCCCGGATATGTAATATTTTACCCTAAAGCAGTAAATCTTTAAAGACAGAATGCCATACCTGAGGAAGAGGGAGGGAAGACCATTCCAACAATTACAGAATCACACTGTGTGATCTCCTGCAAGTTCAGCTCCACCAATTAATTCCTGGAGGGCAGCTTCAGAAGGGTCTTGTGTTTCATCTGGGGTGTCACATATTGAGAAAGAAATGGAGATGGTCTGGAAGTCATGATGCCTAAGGACAACAGATGCAACTGAGATGTTCCTCTTGGGATGAAAGAGCCAAGGGAACACTTGTCCCCATTGCCAGGTAGAGAATGGTGGCCATGTGGAAGAGATTGCAGTTGTGCTGGGTGGCTCTGAGCAGGAGGGCTAGGCCTATGGGTGGGGGTTGCAGGAAGGCAGATTTCTTCTCAGTACCAGACAGTGTTTGCTAACAAACATGGCATGGGCACTTTGTGAAGTAGTGAGTTGTCCATTGGCAAAAGCCTCACAGTTGAGTCAGATGACCAACCAAGCATATTGTCGCAGGGCTCACACTGCGTTGATCAGAAGGTGAAGTAAAATGACTCCCTGGTGCCAGTTCAACTCCAAGATGTTATGACCTTGAATTTCCAAAAGTTGCTGAATTGTTATATGCTGAATGCAAAGCCAATATCAAAAGGGAATTTGATATTGATCTATCATTTTCACTGTTTTAAAGTATGTTTCCTCCTTTAAGAAATAAATCACTCAGCAATTTTCTTTGATGGACATTTCTGAAATATTTAGAGGTGATTACTCTTTGGGGATTTGGTGTCTTTTCTGTTTACAGATTCAGTGGAGCATCCATTTGGATATCTCCTGATAACCGTGTACTGTTCTGACCAATTGGCATTTCCCTTTTTAGGTTAACAGCTCAAAATAGAGCCACTCCATGGGTAAGGGTCTGGGGAGCTAACAAAGCAGGAGAGATCCACCTGGAGTCTGAGGCACATGCAGGATCATGTGTGTTACTGCTCTTCCTACTGCATTCAGCTCACATTAGTGAGGTCTGAGGATTTGGGTGGTTGGCATGATCATGGTCGTCAGCATCTGAAGGATGTGAACACGGAGGAAGGAAGGAATTTATTAAGCTGGAGACAAGGGGTATAATTAGGGTAGGAGTAATGGAATGAAATTAAGCAAAGAAAGACTTAGATTGAATATTAGTGGGGTACTTCCAAGCAATAGATTTATGAAGGTTTTTGTATTTTCTAGGGAATGCTATTCTGTAATTTCCAACTCACTTGAAAATCAGAGGGACAAAGGCTGAGATAATCCTGAGGGAACTATAGCCTCTGGGGATCAGGCAGCTGGAGAGCGCTTAGCTTCCTCTGCTTTCCTGTGGTCTTTCTTATAAACATGAAAAGCTCAGTGGGCGATCCCTTTCTGAATGACTTCTGTCCAGCTGTCGTGAATGCTTGCTTTTCTTACAACCAGGACTTATTAAAAAAAAAATGGTGTGTTTCCAAAGGAAAAAAAATCTGAATGTGAAAATCAGGGAATTTCTGGAGAGAATCTGGGGGGTTAGGCAGGCACCAGGCTTCTCCACCTGCTTGTTAGTCCCGCTCCCTGGAGGAGGCAAAATCCATCCACTCCTGTGACTGGTGGAAAAGGGTCTTGAGCCACTGGGTTGAGAGGAGATGGCTGCTACAAGGAGAGTCGAACAGTGCTCGTTGAGTACGATGGAGGCCTTAGCCATTGCAGAACCCTCGATATGCCTCCAGCTTTGCTTTTTCTCTGGAGCATTTCCCCTCCATGCGAGGAGTCTACCGTTCTTTCTGATGTCTGGTACAGACACAGCTCTTCCAAGGTGGTCCCAGCTTCTGGGGACACCAGTCGCTGTTGTAGGACTTGCAGCCCTCCTGGACCAGTCATGCTGGGCACCTTGCAGTGTGGGAGGGGGCACAGGGCCCAGGCTTCCTTCTAAGACTAATTAGAGACATTTGCATTTAGGTATTTTTGCAGAAGCTGCTTCCTAGTTCTGACAGGTGCACCGAGAGAAAGATGTACTGACATTTGGTAGAGATTTTTATATTTAATCTCTCAGGAGCGTCAGGACTTTGTGCTTCCTTTGTGGTCACACAGGTGGGCAGCCACGGGACTCTTTTTCTATTACAAGGGTAGCTCCCATGTAATTTTCCACTTTGAATCCTACATCTTTTTTTTATTAAGTAAAGTAGTGTTTTATTCTTTATAACCGACCACAGTGTCTGTGCTGCTAGCTTTGTCTTAAAAGAGAATAAAGTTCTTAAACTGAAACCAAGTCAGAGGGTATTCTGTGTTGCATTCAGTGAGGGGCTGAGCACAGATGTGGGTCTGATGATTACTTTGACTGCAGAAGCAGTGGGGCTCATAACCCCTCGAGCAGTGAAACTGGCTGCCTCAGTTCTTCCCATCCTTGGATTTAGATGGCCCTTGATTGTCCTGCCTGGTTTGGAATCCCAGATTCCATGGAAGTCCTACTGCAGGCCTTCCTCTGTTGTGTTTAGGCGTTTGGAAAGGCCTTGTCTGTCTTCAGGATGTCCTGTGTTTGAGCCGGGAGAGGATGGACAGACGGCAAAACTCGAGTCCGAGATACCCAGCAACAGAGTGAGGGGTGCCCTGGGAGCTGCTGATGGGGGTGATGAGATGGGGGAGGGGGAGTGTCAGCAGGGCGGCCGGGGAGAAATCCTTAATGAGGATTCTGTGCGTGCTCCTGTTTTTTAATTTTATGCTGGAGTCTCATCGCAATGTGGGGTAACACCCAGGGAAATGCTCTCACATGCCTCCTGCATCCATTTCCTGTCCCGGGTTCAGAAGAGGGTGGGGTGCTCCCCACCCCAGAGAGCTCAAGGAGACCATTCTAAAACTCTCAGGTGAAGATTAATTTGGATTCTCACTAATTTAAAAAGTCAGTATAATGATGAGGAAGGTGTGAGTGTGTTGAAAAAAAACAAGCCACCTTCTAAAACGTGGGGTGATTTTGGTATAGGTTGGGGTTAGTGTCACAAACACAGTTGTCCGTCTCAGTGTGACTCCCATTTACTGCGCATCAAGTTGCATGTAGTCCAGCTGATATAAATAGATTAGTATTTTTAAAGTAATGCAGAAGAAGGAGGTTCCAAATGTGTAATGTTTAATTATTAAAAATCCATAATGGCATTCCAATCCAAACTGATGTCTTACGCCTCAGTGGTATGCAGCAGAAAGCTCACTTAGCCAGCGACCCTGCTCACCCTGTGGCTCACTGTGACCGTCACAGGGCCAAGCCCATGTTCTCTTACTCTCTGGCAACATAGATACGGCAGCTTAGGTAAGGGTATGCTTTCTCGTTAGATTGCAAATTGATGGGTAAAATGACTGTACAAAGGACTTAGAAAAGGATTTGAATTGCTTCCCACTGGTAGGAGTTGTGAGTTAGGTTGCCTGTTAGAATCTCCGTAGTAGAGCATCTGTACTACTGCTTAGTTCATCACAGCCATGAAGTATGTCCTACAGGGTGCAGGTGTCTGATTAGAAGAATTTACTTAGTCCAGGGATAGTTAACCACCCATTTTCCTTTTGAGACCACAGTTCTTCTGGCCCTTTAGAACATGTGTCACTCATTCTTGATAAGAGTGAATTTCCCCAAAAGCCTGTGACAGAGAATGGCAAAAGGAAGACATAAAATGATCAGTGTGACCTGGAGTAGAATAAGTGCTTATGGACCAATCGAATGTGTTTCAAAATTAATGTGCCAGCAAGACTGGTTGAGGCAATATTCCTTGATCTTATATTTTTCTTCAGCGTGACCAATAAGGGGTGTCCTTTGTGTATGAACATTAAAATACTGATATGCCATTTGTTGTTGTGCTTTAAGAATTTGCCTGTCAATTGTGGTGGTTCGTTTTTAGTGAGATGCTCATGAATCTGCCTGTAATGCTGGAGGAAATGCAGGGGAGTGACCTAAAATGCTCTTGGGTGGAGCTTCAGGGTTTGGAAGGTCACACACTAGGTAACGGTATTCCTGACATCCTGTCGGGCTCGCAGGCTGTGTGGGGTAACTAGAACTGAGAGGACAGAAATTGAGTTTGTAGTGACTGCAGAAGCTGAAACCACAGGGTGAAATGTAATAGGGTCTAGGGCTCGGTGAGCACAGGAAGCAGAGGAGAGGCGAGGGGGGAGCAGTAGAGCAGAGAGAAGCGCTCCAAGGAGATGAGCAACCTTGATCCCTGGCAGGACAGGGCCTGCTAACGTGCAGAAGGATAAATAAGAATCCCCTTCACCTTCCCTACAACTCACCTAACAACCGGTGTTTGCGTATGGAACTCACTATGTGCGAGACAGTGTGCTGCGGGGTGAAAGTTCCATGAGACCCAGGCCCAGTACCACAAAGCAAAGCTTTAATCGAAGGGAAAAAGGTAAGCCTAGGTTTCCTGGCTCTCTCTTTTATGCATCCAAATCATTAAAATAGGAATTTCAAAAGTGTTTTTCTACAGAATCCACTAGGAAAAGGAGTTCTATTTTTACAAAGTTGGGGAAATTCTGGATTAACGAAATTAAACGTGCTTCTCTTCTGTAGGGCTTCTCAGGGGCTTTCGTACGGCCGTGCGCATTGAGACTCTCCACGAGGAGCCGAGGGTGTGCAGCATTGCCTAAACTCCTCTGACCACGAGTCCTTTTTCCCCAGGGAGAACACTGATGGGACTAGTGTTGTTCAGAGTACCCCTTGGGTAATGGAGAGTTTAGGTAGGAGTGGTCAGTGAGAACAGGGCAGATGTGGTGGGTTTAGGGACAGCAAGGACCTGAGGTTGCAGTCACATTTCCTTTCCAGGTGACCTTCAGAAATAATGCTGGTATGTGTTGGCATGTGTGACAGGCATGCCCTGTGTCAGCTTCCTGCTTCTGAACCTGCAGAAGACACTGTTTCCCACCTCTTGGGTATGAGTTGGCCCACCCCAGCCCTGGGCACCCCGCACCTGAAGCAGGGTGTGCAGTAGTCATGTGTCCCAAGGAACTTCTTAACCACAGGGAGGAAGTTCTGGGGGATCGTGCAAGGACTTTGAAGTACTGCCCTTTCCGAGATTTTCCTCATCTCTCTAAAGAGCGTCGTCCCTGAAAGGCCCGTGGTAGGGATTAAGTCAGAGAAGGTATATAAAGCTGGGTTAGATTTTTGGTTTTCTTACAACACCCTGCCACTTGACTTCTGCTCCTGCCACTGCCTGTCCTCTGTAGTCCTCTGGCTTTATTCCACGACCACTGTCCCCACCATTGCTTAGTGTCCTGGAGTTGTCTTGATTCCCAGCTTCCCAAAGAAGAAATTCTGATTGGTTTGTTGAATTACTCTGTCCCTGTTGGGCAGAGCCACACCAAGGTCTCGAGATCTCTTTGGGTCCAGGCAGCTGTGGCCAGGGAAGCAGTGGGGCCGTGGCCAGGGCAGGCACTCAGCAGCTAATGGGTTCAGTGCTGATACAAAGGTAGCTGGTCCACAGTTCTTTTCTTCCCCCTCTTCCCTTTTCCGTTCCTCCCCACCTCCGCACATGCCAGATACACCAAGGGCATGCCTTGGTATAGCAGAATATACTCAATAATGCCTCTCATTTCACTCTTAGGCACTAAGCACTAGAAGAGGGGCCCAGCCTCCCAGTTTAGGCTACCTCCCCCAATATGCCTTTCTTTTGTGTCTCAGCAGATCTGAGGCCCACTGCACAGGCCGTTGGGTTAGGCGACTCTGTCACACTCATTCCTCGTTTCGCTCAGGAGCCGAGAGTCTATAGGAAGTCAAGTGGAAATACTTGTCTTCATTGTTTTCCTTCTGCAGAGGAGAACAAAGAATGATGTCATTAGTTACACAGGGGTTACGCGGTGGGGGCTTTACCCAGATACTGTCACTTGATATGTAATTGTTACTGGTCATAATTTACTTATCTCTAAAATAAGGTGTGTTACCTGGCTGCTTGTTTTTTTACAGACTTCCAGTGAGTGGTACTGTGATAGTGTCTATGGAGCCACTTGAATTTACTGGGGGGAAAAAAAGGAGTTATATAAATAACAGGTGTGCTTACATATATTCAAATACATATCTTTGTCCCAGGTTGTCTCGCTTCACCCCATTTAGCACTTCTGACATTCAGCCTGGATGAGGAGATTGGATTGGGCTAATCCAGGATTTACTTGAGGATATAGAGTTGTAAGGAGGGATGCTCAGTGGAGAATCTAGCATTAGCAGACTGTTGGATTTCACCAGGTAGTTCATCACAGCAGGATGGTTAAATTCATAGAACAAAGGTGGAAGAGGACTAGACAAACTAACAGTCCACAAAGATCCAGGAAGCTTTTCAGAGACAAAGGAACCAATATGTAGATCCGAAATCAGAAGCAGTCCAGCACCTCCCTCCTAGGTACTTAAGAAACTATCACCAAGCAGGCACTCTCACACAGGTTTTGATGAACTAAAAAGACAAGACAATAGGCAACCTAAATTATTTCATTCCCCCAAGTTTGTGAGCCCAGCACGCTGGGCCTTTTAAATTTGCAGCATTGTGCACCAGATGCCATAAATGTCACATTTGTATACGACTGAGCATAAGGGATTCCACTGGTGACTCTGGCCCGGGTGACTGGTGCTGGCCTGAAGCTGAGCCTAGGGCTAAAACACCCATAGTGAGCTTAAGACCACAACCTGGCCCGCCAGCCTCCTCATTACTGCAATTATGTTGCTGTCAGACACTCCACAAGCCATTAGAAACACAGTGAAGAGTTTTGGAGATCCATTGTTTTGTTGGTTTTGGTTTCTGGGTTTTATTTTTGTGTTATGCTTTTTACTTGGAAGTACACATCATAGGAAAATTAATAGTAGTGGGTTTTCTCTTTGTTTTTTATAACTGAGATTTAATAGAAGAATAATGGATAAATAAGAATAGAATGTAGGTAGATCGATTGGTCTGTATTTTTTTTAAAAAATCTATATGTTATTCTTGTACATTATAAGTAAAATTAAAATATCTATATTTACGTGGCGCTTTATAGTTTTCAGAGTGCTTTCATTTGTACAGTTTGTTTTGATCCTCACAGCAGACCTTGAAGTTAGGCAGGCAGAGGGCCCAATGGCACAGAAGCAGGACCCACGGTTGCAGGGTTGGACCTTCTGATTCCTGGCTCCCCACTTTCCTCTCCAAACTATGCTGCTTCCCAAGTGAGGAGTAAAAGCCTGGAACATTGATTGAAAATTGGGAAGAATGTATTGAGATATTTAAGGATCTCATAAGGAAAACTTTCAGTTGTGAGGTACAAAGGAAAGTCAGAAACTATCCAATAAACTTGTAAAACTGGACACAGTGACAGGGGGTGATGGGTAGTGGAGACAGGGTCAGAGTAAGAGTAAGCCAAGTCATGATCAGGAATAAATGAATGGCTTCTGACTTCTCTCTACCAATGTAGAGAGTGGGAAGGACCAAGTTGCCTTTGTTTGTGGGCACAAAAATATAAAAACCACCTTAGAGACACCACTGAGACTTGGGACAAGGGTACACCTAGACTAGAGCTAACATAGAGAAATAAAATATAAAACAACATGCATCACCAACATATCTAGTAGGTGGGTAAAATTCAGGAAAATATATCCTTGAATGGCAATCCATGCACTTGAGGGGAAATGCAAGATGGGAATTTTAGGAAAGTAAAAGGAAGCATCAGAAGAATGATTGGGGGGTACTGAGTACAAAATCTGAATCAGACATTGAAAACAGGTTAGTTAGCAAAGACACTAGGTATCTGCTGAAGATATTCTCTTAGAAACAGAGCAGCTGATCTTTCCCCCCATGCCTGTGGGTGGTTCTGAGGAGGTAGGGAAGCAGAGAGAGGACTCCTACTTTGACCACCATGTTCATGAATACAGAGGAGAGCTGCTTGATATGTGTATGGGGAGAGGATGTTGGAATTTGCAATGGCAGAGGGAGAGAATGCTGGATGTGATCACCCATGTTTCCTAGAATTTAGAGAAGCAGACTTTTTTTTAAAGTTCCAGGAAAGGTGGATTTGGTCCCAGAATCAGAGGCTCAGTGTAGTTTGCGGGGATGGGGCAGTAACCAAGGGGTGGGAAATTATGAAAATGGATATTGTGTCAGAAAAGCTAGGGTGTAGGAAGGGCTGAACCCTTGGGGAACCACCCAAGGTAATAAAAGGAGCTATTAGGACTATGCTTATAGATGGAACGAGAAGTAGAATTGGATAGATCAGCACGTAGAGCACATGGTGTAATGTTTAACAAAAGAAGGTGAGAAAGCAGGGCCGGACAAGTTTTATTTGCTTTTTGTTTGTTTTGTTTGCTCATTGTCTCCATAATAAGAATGATTCTAGACTGGAAAGGGTAGGACAGAGCCCATAAAGAATGCTATGACTCCCACACTGGGGGCAAAGAGATGGGCAGAGAGCATCTGTCACACTAGGCAAAGATCTCCTATCCCTGTGAGGGAATTCGTAGATAATTTCCTATTTACTTTTGGATAATCTTTGCTCTATAATGATGAATGGGGAAGGTTTCAAAAATACAAAAGTGGACAAATGTTGACCCAAATTTTCAAAATTGGGAGTTTGTGATTTCTGAAACTCTAGACTAGTAGGCTTGAAGGCTTACCCTCAGAAGTCCTCGAATGTATCATTAAACAAATGGTTGATGAGCACATCGGAGAAAACAAGGTTTTAGTTTGCTAACTCACCATGAAACAAGATCATGGTAGAATGAAAAGAGGATGGGTTGGAAGTTCTAGATCTGGATCCTGGCTCCATTACTTGTAGGCTGTGAGAGTTCAGGGAACGCACATCATCATTTTAAAGTAAAATGGGAATAACAGAAGCTCCTTTACAAGTTTGCTGTAGATAGCATAACAGACATTCAATAAATGCTTGTTTTTAGAAAGCGAAGACCTAACAGCAGGATATGACTGCCAAAACAGTGCATGCTTTCTTGGTGGCATTAATGGAGGCACAGTGTACTATGGGAAGGAGGGGAGAGTGCCCTGGACTGTATGCTGTATTCCATTCTGGGCTCTACTCTTAAAGAGGGGCATTACCAAGGCAAAGTGTATGTCTGAGTAAAAGGCTCAGGACAGACAAGGGTAGGAGGGCTCTGGGAACTTGTGCCCTGGGGAATGAGGATGTTTAAAAACAGCAATCTGGGGGAAATATGGTGGCTCTTTTTAAGTATCTGAAAGGCTGAGATTTGGAAGAGGAGTTGACCTGTGCTGGGAGACTCTGGTGAACAGAACTACTACTATCAGTGGGTGGAAGTGACAGGGACGTGGAGTAATTAAACTGCCTAATAATCAAAGCTGTGTGACAACAAAATAGACTGCACAGGGCTTTGCAATTATATTGCAGCCCTCTTTGAGGGCCACCACAGAAGTCAGTGCAAAGGAGAAAGACACCTATTGTGTGACTGACTCTGGTCGAGTGGATGGATCTGCGTGGTTCTCCCTGTCACAGGAAGTATGAGTGCCACCTGGAGGACCATCTATGTGTAGAAGGAAACCCAAGCTTTTTGGAGGAGATACATTGGGCTTGACCTATGGAGTGCCTGAGAGGTCTCCATGTCTGTGATCCTGGAATTTCAAAACAAAATTAATATCAAGTTTTAGTCAACCATCTTAATCCTGTAGTTTTAAAGGAGAAATGCAAAAAATCCTTGAGATAGTGGGGGCTATATGGGCTTTGAAGGCAGACACATCTAAGTTAGAGTCTGGATCTGTCATCTATTATCTATCTACTATCTGTGTACGTAATATGGGCAAGTTATTTAACCCATCTAAACCCCAGTTATCTATATGATACTTGTGGAGATTAAATGAGTTGATCCATATAACACACTTAGCATGGTTAGTAGTACTTATATTAATATAATGCTAGCTATTATTACTAGTATAATCTATTATTTTTACATCAAATTGGGGCTCCCCGTAGGCACTGTAATAACAGTCATAATTTTCAATCGAGTGTCCTGGAGAGATTGGAGGACTGGGCACAGTTGGCCATCGGGGCTGAACGGGGGCATCTTGACCATCCACATGTAGGAGCTGGTTCAGCCTGTAACCCAGGGAGCAGAGAAATGGGCAAGAGACTGTTAAAAGAGGACTGAATGAGGCTTTGCAAGTAAAGCCCTTAGCCAGGTGCCTGGCAGATTCCAAGCAATTGGTATGTATGTAGTTGATAAATGAATGAGAGGTCACCATGAGCAGCTGTAAACCTTCGAGAAGCAGCCAGAGAGTGAGCTGAGGGGCAGGATTGCCAGAGAGGCTAATTCTGCCCAACAATGCCCTTGACCGGGAGCACCTGCACACACACAGCCTTGGTATCATGGCATTTCAGTGGTGCTGCCTGTCACCACTGCCAAGACACAGTCCAGGCAGGTGAGGAGGCTGGGAGGCAGATTCAAATAAAATCTCTGGGAAGCAAGACTGCTTCAGGTATCATGGATAGCAGCAATCCTTCCAAAGTTTTCCATCATTGGGATATGATTAGCTGTGTTGTTGAACTAAAGCCACATGTTTTGAAATACGGTTTTTGCCATTTTCTATAAAGTCTTCATGAAGGAAGGAAGGAATGAGGTGAATAACTACAGATATTACTAATAGCCAGATAACTGGAGTACTTCACATTTTAATATGTCAGTGTGATGGGTCTCCCTTTATACTCAAGTGCAACCCAAGGTCCCTCCCCGAAACTTTTTCAGGTAGAGAGTGGGCTTTTCTAGTCACGAATAATGAAACTTCAATTGTTCAAGTACACATTTAGAAAACAAAGAGAGTGATGATAAATGTTATCAAAGAGGCATTTGAAAAGAGATTCAAATATGTATTTTGAAAACAGGAGAGTTACAAAAAGCAAGGTAAATACAAATCTGAAAACAATTCAGATGCACATTTGAAAAATAGGAGCTGGTGTTGGGTTAGAACAAAAGGCAGTTTGATACTGGGAGAGTAAAATACTGACTTTTTTGGAACGAGGCTGTTGATGGAGGGGGCATGGAGTGGTTCTGGGGGGAGGAGGCATGTGCGAATCCTCCATGACTGTGAGGAGACAGATTTTGAGGTCCTTGAGGGCAGGTACTAAATCTTTCCTGCACGGGCTCATGGTGCATTCCAATATTCCAAATAAGCTCAGTGGTTATTTTTTAATAAATATAAGCACTTTAAGTAGAATCTCAGTTTTTTCTTAAGCTTCAGTTTGAAGCAAAGATGGTTAAGTAAAAACAAAATGAAAAGGGGCAGATGGTAAAATAAAAAACAAAACAAAAAAGTAAGCTGTATGAGGTCACGGACGCATCTAACTTAATTTGTAGCCCTGGTTCCTAGCACAGCGCCTGACACGTGGGTCCTAAGTAAATGCTCACTTATGAATGAATAAATTGCATAATGCAATGGCAAATTCTTAGGGCAGGTCATAGTTATAGTACCTGGAGGTGATTAAAAAGGGGAGAAAATGGAGTCGGTGGGGTGGGGGCAGGCATGGCAGCAGCGTGACAATGGGAGAGGGGGTAGGACACCCCTCTATGCATCTATGTGCCTCGTTCCCCATGCCTGCAATCACTTGCTGGTTCTTTCTTCCTCACGTGTTTCCCGGGGAGTGCTGGCCCTATTGATGATCTCACTTTACAGCTGAGCACCTGAGGCTCACAGTGATTAAGTGCCTGTCCCCACCAGGAATCAGAGGCCAAAGGAGCGGACTAGATGCTCTCTGAGAGATTCCTTTCGGGGCTCAATTTCATTGCTCTGAAATGTGTTGGGCTATTTTTTTGCCCTCTCAGGGCCAAAATAACTGGAAAACAGAGAGGCAGACATTTGGCACCGGGGAGACCAGATCTTCTGATGTTTGGATTTTTCAGTTTCCATCTGGATGACTTGTGTTCGGAAGATGTAAGCTACATTTATCCAGCTTAAATGAAACAGGGAGTTCTAGGATGATATGCAACCTAATACTCAGACAAAAGGGGAAAATCACCTTCTGAATTACGTGTTTTGCTGTTGAGGATGGACTCGCAGTCACCGACTCCAGGCCAGGGTCCCATCTCTTGCTTTGGCTGTAGAAATGGACTTGGGTCAGTAACGAGCCACTTGTCAGCACCCATCGAGATGCTGAACCGAGCCCGTCCCCGCTCTGCCTGACAAAGCCCATGGCACATGTGTGAGGGGAAAGATCTGCCTTGGTGACCTGGGCCACAATTTCTGAAATCCAGATGAAAACTTAGGAGATAAGTAGAACTTGAGTCATGGTCTAACGTTCCCATAGGGAAGTTTTCTAATAAAATTTTCAGTTCTGGCAAAGATGTTCATCAGCCTGTCCTTGAGTTTCAAATGCCGTTGGAGGAGCGCGCGGAGAGGGGGAGAGAGAGAGAGGGAGGCTCTCGATCTACAACGTGAAACAAAAAACCCAAGGAGACCAAAAGAACTGTGTAGCAAACATCGTCATGTTGGAGTCTGAACCCGCAGAAAGCTTATTTTGACAATAAACTTCTCCATGGATTTGCTTCACCCACCCACCCACCCAACAACCCCTTGCTCTCCTGCATGCCTCTCCTGGGTTCTGACATGGCTTTGCACATCTAGGGCCGGGTCATCTTTTCCTTCCGTCGCCCTTTAATCCAGCTTTGCAGGAGAACTTGGAATGGGGGCTTGGTCTCCCCATCAGGTTTTGAAGTGCCCCTTTCCCCTGCATGGAGTCCCGCCCTCGCACGTGCAGGGCTGGGGGCATCCTGCCGTAGGGGCACCTGGTAGCTCCGGTGGCTCTGGCCCTTCCTTTGGAAGACAGTTCTGCCATGTAATGAGTCAAGCAGATCGTTCGTCAGCTCTGTTTTTTAATAAAACATGAATAGCACAGTTTATGGCCCCTGCTATTCAAACAGCAGTTGAGCCTGAGAGGAATTATTCATTTTAATGGTTCTAACACTCATTTCCAAAGCCGCTGCTTTATCAGCTCCGCCGCGTGAGGGAACGACCGGCCTCGGAAAGAAGCGGCTCGGCGGGCGTTGAATCGAGCCTTTTCAGGAGGGTGGGCAGCTGGGACCCAGCTCCTTGTCACTGCAGACAGCCCCCGTTACCTCTGGCACCGGCCCCTAACAGCGGCGCAGGGGGCTGGTGTCTGTGAGGTGCGACGTACACTTGCTCAGGGAGAAACATGCCCCATCCTGTCTCAAACACACGCAGGGTCACAGGAAAGCTGGGGATAGAAACGTTCTTCTCCCTCTTCACACGGCCATAGAAACATGCTTCCGTTAAGTTAAAATGAACTTCAATATATGATGTTCTTGGGACATAAGCAACGGTGGGGAAAACGCGGTGGGAGACTGGATAAAGACACGATGCAGCAAGCTCGGTGGTTCGCCTGGCACACGCGCCTCGTTACTGCTTTCAGCTCCATTCCACGGATGAGGCCGACACTGAGATTTCCCTACGATTGCTCTACCAGTAAGTGATGGAGCCCGGACTCAAACCCCCTTCTTCTGATTCCAAATCCTACGTGCTCTCCATAGCATTCTTTGCCACCCAAGTGCCCCGGTGGAGGCAGTGTCTAAACCCAAAGCAACAGTGGATGCTGGGACTCCAAGGTCAGGCTGGGATCACGTGTTCAGGTGGGGTCCATCCGAGGCTCTCAACGCGTGCTGTAAGGTGACTGACTATCCCTCAGACTCTCCAAAACTCTGATCACCCACACCCGTGTCTCCCCATCCTCCTTTATTTCACTCTTGGGGGAGCTCATGATTTTTTTGAGTGGGCCTGGAGTGTCAGGTCGATGCCACATTTAACAGGCCAAGATCTAAAGAGCCAGCCTCTTATGGCAAGTGACAGTTTTGCTGAACGTGCCACGACTTCTGAGCTGTTACCTGGGTGCTGCATTTGTGGAGGGTAGAAGCATGTGAAGATTTTGTTTTGTTTGTAACATTGTTGATGGCATTCAGGGGGCTGCTCATGTCTTTTTACTGTCCATTGCTGCAAATGTCTTTACCCAGATGAGAAAGAGTTCCATGCAAGGGTTTCTTAATGAAATATTTCCTGATGCCAGATTTCCACTCGAAGACAGCAGTGGGTTCCATTAAAGGAAGAACTTCACTCCCACAGATGACAGGGGATTAATGTGTTCATTAGGAACTCTGGCTCCCTCCCTCAGTCACTTGAATCTTCTCTTAAGCCCAGCAGAATGTATATATTGTGCTCATGTGGGTAACCTCATGGCATGCTTTGGCTTTGACTTTGGACGTTTATATAAAAATAAGGCGCAATTGCCAACATGAATAGCTTTCTTTCTTTCCAGGGGAAATACAAGATGGAAAGAGTTATAGGAACCAGAAGTCCTGCCTTTCAGTTTTCTTATATCAAGAGCAAGTGATATTTCTGCTGAGGCAGTGTCTTTTGAGCAGTTTAGCGGTGTAAGTTGCCACACACTTACTCACAGGAAAGGAGTGAATCTATCAGGCCACTGAGCTTATAAGTACTACCCTGGCAGCCAGCCACCAAAATATAAATAGTCTAAATGGACTAAAGGAAATGTTCATTCTGTTGTTTAGAATTGGACACATCCCAGGAAGGTGAATTTAATCTTTTTGAGGACGGCTGTTACAGAGTTGAATGGAATACGCATTTGTTTATCTCCTTTGTGATCTTTTTGTCGTCCTGGTGATACATTATGTATTTGTGATACGAAGCATTTCAGCTGTCTCGCCCAGTGGCATTGCCTGAGCTGAGCGTTGGGTTCCTAGATTGCCATCGTTAAACAGCTTCAGCCTCAGCTCAGTCCAGTCTGGGACCTGTTAGGGAGAGAAGTGGAACCAAAGGGGCCAGATTCCAACCGAAACAAAGCCGGGGTGGAATCAGGGGGAAGTCATCCCAGAGCCCAGTGAGTTGAGCTCTGCATTTCTTAATCTTTATCTCTTAAAATATCGGAAGGAATTTTGGTACTTCTTGGCATAATGAGGAAAAAATATGCTTCACAAAGTTAAAAAAAAAAAAAAAAGAAGAAGAAGAAGCCGTCTGTGGAAAAAGAAAGGATATCTCATAACACCACAATTCAGAAAACCATAGTTTATGAGACACATGCTGTGTATTTCATGGATATGCAAATGTTATTTTATTAAAGAGAGAGATCTCCAGTATATATTTTCACCTAACTACCTCATCTTAAGTAATCAGCTCAGGCTCTTATGAGGAAATCTTTAATTGCTAGAAGTGTGTCATTAGTTAGATGTAGAATGAGTGATGGTACTACGTTTTATTGCCTCTCATGATATAGCCATTTGTGCCATAAATTCATTGACCTCATCTTAAATGATGTGCCTTGTGAGACAGACTTGATTCATTATTTCTTAAGTGACAATTTTTTTCTTTAATAATATTTTGCTTCCTCAGAAAGATTGCTTATCTGTATCTTAAGATCAGTGTTCTGAATTGAAATGTAAGAAGGCAAGGATACACACACATTCACACTCACATTACCCAAAATGACATAGTCATAAACTATCACACTATTACCTTAATACTTTGGGGTGTTGCAGAAAATCAGGTAGCTAAGTACTAGGCTTTGCTTTAACTGGAAAGTTTGATGAAATAGAATTCTGCTTTGAACTGTGATGTCTGTAATTCTCTTTATATGAAAATAGATAAAATATGGTGGAGAATTCTCATTTGATAATTGGGATAGATCTATGAGCGTTCCTTATTCATCAATGAATTATTGAAAGTGAAGGAAGTTATGGGAGACCATTTAAGTTATATTTAGATTATTTTTGTGATTCCACTTGAAAATATTTATTTAGCTTGAAGAAATAGAGGGTTCCTCTGTAGGCAAGAAATTCAATCTGGTAATTTAAAAACCAATTAGGGATTTCAGAAGATTCTTTTTCCTTATGATTAAAAAAAAAGAAGATGCAAAGAAATATGCCAGAAATTTGGTATATTATTTTAATTAGTTCAGTTCACTGATAGTGTTCGTTTTAGTTCATGATTAAAGGAGATCTGTTTGATGCTTCACCTCAAGCTTATAAATTCACATATTAGGCTTTCTATAGGTGCCTAATACTGAAACATAATCGGGTGGCTTTATTTCCTATTGAACTTTAAATGTCACATCATTATAGATTAACTTTATAAAAATGGTCAGATCTTAGAAAGAATAACTTACTTACATGTGTCGTTTTCACTTATAGTTTATTTCGTCTTTATCTAGATGAGAATTTTGAGTGTCCAACAGATTCTGTATGTCTCATCAGAGGTAATTCTGTACTTGTTTGTAAAGTGGACATCTCGACTATGATTTTCAAAAAGTTCCCTTAATTCTGGAGAAACCTTGAAACACTGTAGTGGAAATCGGGAGTATATTAGCATTGAAATTATTTTTTTGACAACAATTATTTTGAAAGAGTAATTTGATATGAGACCAAACAAAAATCTAATGTGTGCCCATAAGTATTTCATAGTCAGTCTCACACTATCAAGTATATTACCTGCAAGTATCAGTGAAAAAAAAGTGAGAAGGAAAGAGTGAATTTATACTTGAGGACCCACATCTGTTACGAGTGTGTGCACCCACACTCACGCACCAGCATGCCACCACTGTTTACAGTCAAGGAAAGCTGAGAGTTAAATGAGATGAGTAAACAAACGCCCAGCATATGTTGTTTTTGCATTGTTTATGTGACCAATCATTATTAAAATTTATCATCCTTTAATGCGATCAGTTTACCATAGTTAAAAAAAAAGAACGTGCACCAGTAAGGGAACAATAGACACCCTCTTTAACAAGAACAAGGTTCTATTTAGAGCAAAATTGGAGAGACTCAAGTTCAAAGAACTCACCATTGTCCTGCATTTCAGAATTCCTCCTCTGCTGCTGTATGGATTGAGTACTAAAGACATGACAAAAAAAAAAAAAGAACAAGAAAAAAGATTGTATGTGTAGTGTTCAGTCAAAAAAGTAAGGCACTGAAAGAACTATTGAAAATTTGACATCTGTTTATCTGTTTATAGCTGTGGCAAGATTACTCATATTAATTCTTGTTTAAAATGCCATATGAAGGGAAGACATTTGTGCAAACAAGAGTCATATTTGAATTGTAGATCATGTCTTCACCATCTGTGAGAGCTGATGGTGTTGCAAAATTAATGTGTTAATGAAATCACAATAATTTCTCCAAAGTAATGGGTTCGGAAGCCGAGAATGACTTATTTTGAACTTTGATGTCCAATTGGGAAAAGCTCTGAGCCTTTAATTAGTTCTCCAGCCCAACTTTAAAATAAATTTGGTGATGCCTTTCTTTTGCCAGCAGTAGATTTGAAGGGGGGAAAAGCCATAACAACTTTTGGAAAATGTTCTCTGGTGTTTGAAAAGTTGTTAAATAAGACTGTGTGCCAAGAAATGTCACCAAAAATCCTGACTACTGAGAGAGAGTGGGCAAACAGCTCAAAAAATAATTCTAGCTTGCTGCAACATCACAGGTTGGGAATAGCTAAACCTCACACAGACTTCATGACTAATTCCAAGTTTCCCCTTGGAAGACAGACATAATGATGTGCAGTGCTTTGTGTTATTGGTTAACACAGCACACCCTTTCCAACTGCATTATTGAGCACAGTCAATGGTGTAAAGTGACTCGGCGTGAGGAGAATTTTAAGGGGCTATATTTCAAAGGCCACTGAACTTTCTGGAGAATCCTTCTCTCCAAAACTAGTTAGATTTGCATTTATAATGAGCCTCTTTGACAAGAGAAAATGCGTGGGCAGGTATATGTATTCCTTTTTGTCTACTCTACCTTAAAGGGGACAACACAATTTCTTACTTTTTTTTTTTTTTTTAAATAAGAGGAGATGGTGATCATTGCTGTTCTGAAGAGTTAATATTTATAAAGCAATTCTGGCTTTCAAGGAGAAATTATTTTACAAACATTTGTGAATTTTACCTTTTAGAAGGAAACACTTCAGCCTGCTGAAAAAATTATGATAAAATTTGAAAGAACATTTACGTGAAACATGAAACACTATCTACCAAAGGAAATTGCTTATCTTTTTTCTTTTTATTATTGTGTTGTAGGTATGTGACTGGTGTAAGCACATAAGACACACAAAAGAATACCTGGATTTTGGGGACGGGGAGAGAAGGCTTCAGTTCTGCAGTGCGAAATGTCTCAATCAATACAAAATGGACATTTTCTACAAAGAGACACAGGCCAACCTTCCAGCTGGGCTGTGCAGCACATTGCACCCCCCCATGGAAAATAAAGCAGAAGGCACCGGGGTGCAGCTGCTCACTCCAGACTCTTGGAATATTCCTCTAACAGATGCTCGGAGGAAGGCCCCCTCCCCGGTGGCTGCAGCTGGCCAAAGTCAGGGCCCTGGCCCATCGGCGTCCACCACGGTCTCTCCATCTGACACTGCCAACTGCTCTGTCACTAAGATCCCCACGCCAGTGCCCAAGTCCATGCCCATCAGCGAGACTGCAAGCATCCCTCCTGTCTCGGTCCAGCCACCTGCCAGCATCGGGCCTCCCCTGGGCGTCCCGCCTCGCAGCCCTCCTATGGTGATGACCAACCGCGGCCCGGTGCCGCTGCCCATCTTCATGGAACAGCAGATCATGCAGCAGATCCGCCCCCCCTTCATTCGCGGGCCGCCGCACCACGCCTCCAACCCCAACAGCCCTCTGTCCAACCCCATGCTCCCCGGCATCGGGCCCCCGCCAGGCGGCCCCAGGAACCTGGGCCCCACTTCCAGTCCCATGCACCGGCCCATGCTGTCGCCCCACATCCACCCCCCGAGCACCCCGACCATGCCTGGGAACCCCCCAGGCCTGCTTCCCCCGCCGCCCCCGGGGGCGCCCTTGCCGAGCCTCCCCTTCCCGCCGGTGAGCATGATGCCAAACGGCCCGATGCCCGTGCCCCAGATGATGAATTTCGGGCTGCCGTCGCTCGCCCCGCTGGTGCCACCGCCCACCTTGCTCGTGCCATACCCCGTGATCGTGCCGCTGCCGGTGCCCATCCCCATCCCTATCCCCATCCCTCACGTCAATGATTCCAAGCCCCCCAATGGATTTTCCAGCAACGGGGAGAACTTCATTCCGAGCGCCCCTGGCGACTCCTCGGCGGCGGGAGGCAAGCCCGGCGGACACTCCCTGTCCCCGCGAGACTCCAAGCAGGGCTCGTCCAAGTCCGCGGACTCGCCGCCCGGCTGCTCCGGCCAGGCGCTGAGCCTGGCGCCCGCGGAGCACGGCCGGGGCGAGGTGGTGGACCTGACACGCCGCGCCGGCAGCCCCCCGGGCGCGGGCGGCCCGCTCGGCTTCCCGGGCGTGCTGCAGGGACTGCAGGACGGCGTCATCGACCTGACGGTGGGCCACCGCGCCCGGCTGCACAACGTGATCCACCGCGCGCTGCACGCGCACGTGAAGGCGGAGCGCGAGCCGGGCCCCGCGGAGCGCAGGACCTGCGGCGGCTGCAGGGACGGGCACTGCAGCCCGCCCGCCGCCGGCGACCCGGGCCCGGGCGCCCCCGCGGGCCCCGAGGCCGCCGCGGCCTGCAACGTCATCGTGAACGGGACGCGTGCCGCCGTGGCCGAAGGCGCCAAGATCGCGGAGCCGCCGCCCGAGCAGCCGCCGCCGCCGCCCCCGCCGCCCCCGCCGCCGCCCGCGGCCCCGAAGAAGCTGCTGTCGCCCGAGGAGCCCGCGGTGAGCGAGCTGGAGTCCGTCAAGGAGAACAACTGTGCTTCCAACTGCCACCTGGACGGGGAGGCGGCCAAAAAGCTAATGGGGGAGGAGGCCCTGGCGGGGGGCGACAAGTCAGACCCCAACCTTAATAACCCCGCGGACGAGGACCACGCGTACGCTCTGCGCATGCTGCCCAAGACGGGCTGCGTGATTCAGCCGGTGCCAAAACCCGCGGAGAAGGCCGCCCTGGCGCCCTGCATCATCTCGCCCATGCTCAGCGCCGGGCCCGAGGACCTGGAGCCTCCGCTCAAAAGGAGGTGCCTCCGAATTAGAAATCAGAATAAGTAACAGGTGTGTATGTCCCCCGCGGCCCTCCGCACCTCGCCCTGCTCCCTCCGAGGCCGGGACGAGGGAGCGTTGAATCGATAATCACGATTTTACCCTCCATGTTCTACAGTGCACTGTGTGTGGTCACGCACTGTCACCGTTGGCATCCAGCAGCATTCCCATGTACAGCTGACAACACTGTCACGTCATGTCAGCGCCACGCCCCGGGCCCCTTACCAGTCCTGAACCCGACTTGAGACACCGTCTCCTTAATTACCCCTTTATTACTGGGCTCATCTCTGTACTTCACACTGTTAGAGAAGAGGAAGCGGTGGGAAGGGAGGAGAGACAGGGAAATAGTCAGGAGGCGTTGGACTGTGGTAGGAAGGGGAGCCGGGCAGCTTCCTGGAGCTGGTGTACCCCTTGGCAGGAAGTCCAAACTCGCCAAAGTTCCCCAGTAACCACGGGATCGTTTGCAAGATGAGAATAAAAACTGACCTTCTTACACGCTTATGCCAACTGAACCCAAAGTACTAAGCGCCTGGGCGTGGCAGGGTGTTGGAGGAGTGGCACACAGCTCCTGTTCATGGGACCTCTTCCTTCCTTTGTCACCAACCAGCATTCCCCAGGGCAAGCCTCAGATGTCCCTGAGCAGCCTTGCTTTCTGCCACTTTGTGGCCTCCGCAGCTCAGCTGGTGGGCTGCTCACCTCTGCTGACAGTGGGAGCCTTTGACGAGAAAAGGGCCACGTAGCTGAACCGGGTGAGAGTGTACATCTCTGACCTCAAGGGGGGAGTCTTGCTTAATGCCAAGTGAGTCACTGATAATGAGGCTAGAATTTCAGTAAGGGGGAGAGGAACTTCCCCCCTTAGCATGTGTGGCGTACCCTCTATACCCTCACTTCACCCTCCTCCCGGTCCTGGTGGGATGGGCATCATCCACAATCTTACCAAGGACGAAGGCGAGGCCAGGAGAGGTGGCCCAAATCTGAGTTGGTGACTGGGGAAGCCAGTATTCAACTCAGGGCTGCTGAACTCGGAGCCCAAACTCTCCCCTCTGTCCAAGAGCGCAGCCAACAGGCTAACCTTCACTTGAGGTTTATCCACTGTTTATGTAGAAGAAAGGAAGAGAAGTGAACATTTATTGAGCACCTAACTTGTGCACTGCTCCTTCCAGGAGCTGGGGAAACACACAGATGAATGATGCTCAGCTGGCCCTCAGGGCATTTACAGCCGGCGGGAGGCCAGGGTATGGGGATTGCACCTCCTGGGGAGAACAGGCCCGGGTATGGGGATTGCACCTCCTGGGGCCCACGTCTCCATGTCCAGGCCCCTTCTAAGTGTTTGTGGTAGTACGCACTTGTACCCAGATCCATAGGATGTTACTGTCTTTATTTTACTGATGAGGAAACTGATAGAAACTGAGAAACTTGCTCAAGATCACCAAGAGAGTAAGCATAGTCACGATTCTCATCCAGGTTGTCTGGCTCTACAGCTGCACTTTCTTAAAGCCACTCTAAGAGAATTGGCTAATTGTCTCTTTATGACCCTACTCGATAAAATTCTTTTATCCACCTCAGTTGTCTTGGGGGAGGTTCCTAAAAAAAAAAAACAAACAAACCCAAACTTGGTTACCAAATTCTCTAAGTGTTCAGACAGTGTTCAATTTTTTAAAAAGTATTCTTTTTTTTTTCTTTTTTCTTTAGCAACAGCAACAACAGACGTAGAATACTAACCCATTATTCCACAGTGGGAAGCATAGGTGGAACCAGAACCCTTAGTGTGGTGTGTCTGGACCATTGTCTCTAAGTCCAACATATTTACGTGGGCACGTAGCTAACTTACAGACAGAGTTTGACTGGGAAGCGCAGAACCAGAGCGAGGTGGTGCAAGAAGGAGTTCCCAGCCATCATAGTTTGAGGTTTCTTTTTCCATTGAGGCCTTCGCCAGTAGGAACAGACAACAAAAATCGGTTCATCATGCCTTGTTGCTTTTCCATCTACAAGTTCTGTTGTTTGAAGACAGATGGCCTCAGCCTTCTCATCATCACCTCAATTGAAAATGGCCCTGATTTCGCTACCAGAGTAATTTCATCTGGTTGACAAAGCAGTGAGTAATGGGAAGATGTGGGACCTAAAAGGGATGGCCTTTAGAAAGCCAGAAACCACTGGGAATTGTCATTTTAAACACAGTCTAATATCACTCATTCAAATGACATGAAGAGATGGGAAGGTGAAAGTTTTACTACTGTTACCGCAGTGAGAAGTGACCAGGTCAAGAGTAGTGCCACTGGTCCATAAGTCGCTTGGGGCCAAAAGAACATAAAAGCATGAGATATATGATGGCTATTTGGGTGATATATGTTTCTGAATAAAGAATCAGGCAAGGGTCTTGTGTGTGGACCAGAATCATTACTAAAAATATTAAGTTGGCGTTAGCCAATTTCAGAAGATGCAATGACGAAATTACCCATAGCATCTTAAGATCAGAGAGTTGTTTTTATGATGGGTCCCCCAAGAAATTACAGCTTTTCTCTGAAGTCAGAGACACTCAGCCTTTGCCAGCTACAGTGGGGTGACAAAGCAAGTGATTTAAGAGTGGGGAAGAACCGCCTCTCCTCCACTAAATCACATTTCCTCTTGCCCTCTGTAGTTCTGTGTCACCTCAAAGCACAGTCTCAACCTGCCATCATTCACTCACACCCGCTGACCCTTCCTGATTTTCTGTGCACACGTGGTGCTCCTTTCCTTCTGTGCCTTCAGAAGCCCAGCCCGTTTGTATGGTGGCGGGGATTGGAAATGCATCTGCTAAATAAAGGCTTTTGTGCCCTGGCGATGCACACTTGTGACAAGTTAAAGCCAAAGTGGAAAGTATAAAAAGCCAAAGACAAATCTGGGCTGAGCTTGGTGGGTGAGGTGCAGGTGAGTGACTTCTCCATGTGCTGTAGGTGACATTTCAGTTTTTCTCATAGGAAAGTCTGACAGGAACTTCAGTCAGGTTCTTTATTCTTTTCAGTACGCCCCCATTTTCATACTGCATTACTGTATTTTAAAAAATCGTTTTCTTTATATTCAAAGCAGACTATATCCTGAAATCAATGATCCAGGTAGCTGCAGTTGTCTTCAAGGAAGTAATCACGTTTGCTAGTTCTTAGAAAATTATAGTATTTTTTGTTCTATTTTGAAGTTATTCTATTCCTGGTTACCTGACTTTATGCATTCTTGTTTGTTGATATGATTACAAGTTATTTTAATGGGCAGGCATTCTCCTAGATGCAGAACTAATTAAGTTTAGTTAAAAATTTTTAAAAGGTTGTAAATTTCCTTCAATCTTCAACTTTTAAGACTCCAAATACCAGTTCTGCAGCTTCTGTAAGCTGGAAAAAAGAAAAACCCTCCCAAATAATAAGGAAAACAATGTATAAACATTTCCCAAACTCTTCTATCCACAAAGAATTCCATTTATAAATGCAATACTCCCTTCTCTGTCTTTGCCGTGGAGCTTGGGGACAACTGTTTGTATTTGTACATTTTCTGAATTTCTACAGTTTACACTTGTTTATGGTACATTGGGGAGTTCAGAGTAACCATTTGCAAATGTTTGAAGATATTCAAAAGAAAAATGACCCCCCCTCAGTTTTCCAGGGAAATGACGTATTCTCTTTACGTAAAATAATCAGTGGAAAAAATGTGTCTCACGCGCAACCCTTTCACCCTCGCTTTTTCCATTCCCGAGGAGCAGCAGTCCACGCCGCTCCCCACCTTTGTGGGCCCCCAGATTCCTGTGTGTTTCTAAAGCCAGGAGGGCAAGTGGGACGCCTTTCCCTGGGCCCGGCCCGAGGCCTCCGCCTGCCTCAGCAGCAGGGGCCCTTCCCCAGGAGGTGGAGAAGGCAGATGGTTTTGGCTTCTCGGAGTTTAGAGTTTAATGATTCGTCTGGTCCTGGAGCCACCGGCCCAGAAAGGACCATTTCAAGAGGGAGGCGGGGGCTCGCCGCCTTACAAAAGTGACAGGGACGGTTTGCCCGTTTCGTTGCTCCGGCTGGGCAACTTAAGAGAGCAGTGGTCACCTGGGAAGTCAAGTCCATCCATTTGAAATATTTCCGTGGGCGCCGACTTTGAGAGCAAGGAAAAGGATTCACGCTGAGGGAGAGGAGGAAGGCAGTGCCACTGGGCAGTGCGATCCTGTGCCAGACGTGAGATTCTTAGTATTCCAGTGCGTGATCCTTGGAAGTGTTTGCTGCTGCTGCCACAATCCCCGATGGTGGTGTTTCGGCTGTCTGTCAGGGTGCAGAGGGCTGTCTGTCCGGTTGTGGGTATAGGTCCTCGAAGCCGGCATGGAACCACCAGGCCTGCGTCATACACACGTGGGAGTGGTGACGACCTGGGAGATGGCTTGCTGTGATCATGTCAGTCTCATAGAGAAGAGTTTTCTGGAATAAACGGTGTCAAGCTGGGCCTTAGACGCATCTCATTCAGTGCCGCTGGGTCTGCATTGACCTTTATGACAAGGGGATTGAATGAGGGTTTTAATGTGCAAGCATCTGGCCTTTAGATGTTATTCCAACGCGATGATGATGGAATCGGAAGAGGACATATGAGCCGGTGTTTATTTCCTTTAGATGTAGCCGTGACCCTCCATCTTCGGACGGGCTAGGACTGGGCGGTGGGGCAAGAGAAGAGCTCAGTGCACAGACTTTGAAGGGGACCTCACCCTCAGGGTCGTGCAAAGATGGCACTCGTCCTGGCCCTCATCTCCTTCGCCTTCTGACCCGTGTGGCCACTCTTAAAGCTGGTCCCCTGGCTCCAAGGACTAGTCCGTGGGTGGCCTTTCACAATTCCTTCTGGAACTACGCGGGAAGTTCTACATGCCTATGCAGAGAGGCGTTTTCTTGGGAGGGGAGGGCCACAGATTTTGACTTCAGGGAAAGTAGGCCTTACGTCTTTGAAGGGTTGTCTTACAATTATCACAAGCAATATCAGACTTGGAGTTTTTCTTGTTACTCTGAGGAAGCTGAATTAATTCTAAGTTTCCCTTAGAACTTAGAATTTATTTTTAACAATGACTGCTGTGAACCTAAGGTTGCCCAGTCACAGATGCAGCTACGTGATGCAGCACTAACTTCTGTAAGGTTACCCTAATGATAACAGGCAAACCATGATAGGCCTGTCTTCAAGTTGCCGTGTCCTGGGAGTGCCTGTGGTGAAAGAAGAAAGGGAAGCAAGGAAAGAGAAGGACTGGATCCTTCTGCAGCACGTGGACTTTCAGAGTTCATACTGTACAGGGAGACGTTGTCCTTCCGGTGTTGAGTCCAAGGGAATGGAATGGCTAGAGTCAGAGAAGTGGACGGCTCAGTCAGCACCAGGGCACGGATGTGGCTGTGTCTGGGGGTGCTCCCCATCTCCCCAGCTCCCTAGCAGGCTTTACCTGGAGAGAGTGTGCTTAGAATGGGGGGAGCATTGGACCAGCTATTAACAAGCCATTGCCCAGAAGGGCATTGGAAATAAGCTCTCTGTCTGGTTTCTAATGCTTCACCTCCTTGCCGGCCTCAGCGGCTGCCTGGGCATCATGGTTCAATCATTTACACCTACCTTCATGCAGACAAGCATTGCAGAGGTGTTTGAAGACCAAAATACACTACAGCATGGAACACTTACCTCATGTGGTGGGACTCTAACCTCCACCCCATCACTGCCTTTGCCAGACTCCAAGAGATTGTGCCAAAGGGACAGAGGCTGACCATTCCATTCCTTGTCACCCTGTCCTGGGAAGATTATTTTGTATTCTTCAGTTGCTGTTTTAAGTGCCCAACATTTATTGTGTGGATGCATGTTAAGGCAATGCATTCTGCATGTGTAAACTTGTTTTAATCCCTCAAAAGCATCAAAGGAATCTATTTCAGAGAAACAAATAAATTAGCTTTAAAAGATAAACAATGTAGCGCTGGCATCATTTAACAGGGTCCCATTCCCAAGGAAAAGGAGTTAATGCCATCTCAGATGCCACCTCTAAAAACTAACCACGTAGGATTCTTCAGATTTGTGAATTTCCACAGCGTCTCTGCTTGAAAAAAAAAACAGGGTGGGGTAAGGATTGAGAACCTGAGGCCACCAACAATGAAGGGACACACAGACACACGTTATTTCAAGGGTCATTTAAAAGATTCTAGTGAAAATGGAGCGAAAGCAAAGGGCAGTAACAACACAAACTTGGAATTAGTCTCTTGTGCTTTAAAATAGCCCCTGGGAGTACTGAACATATCGGAAACCAGGCAGGTTGCCCCCGAGATTTCTTAACTGTGCACTGCTAGGCGTGCCGTAAGCACGTGGTCACAGCAACAGCGTGCCTGTGCGACTTTACCGTGTTGTCCAAATGCACAGCCCGGAACGGGAAGGAGGGGACACGAGAGCAGAGCTGCCTTTCCACAGGTCAGGCTGTGACTAGTCAAAGCTGTCCCGGGCTCCCCAGCCTCCCTCCGTCAGGTATGTGGCTGCACTGATGGTTGTCTCCTCATTTCCCGCTTTGAACCTCTGGTTTGTTGTCTTTCTTTGCTAGTCAGCTGTGTTTCGTTTTGGGTAAAAAGGGAAGTACGGATGGGTCTGATAGCATTTACAGAACAGGAGGGAGACACATGCTTTATGGACTCATGCGATATGAAACATTGACCTAACATCCAAAAACTGCAATTAAAAAGTATATCTCTTCCTCATGTGCACGGCTTACTTTCCCAGACATGTTTTCGGTACTGAAAATGAGTGGTATTCCCATACAACATGTGTCTCACTTTGTAATGATATCCTCCTTGCAGCTGGCTTAGTTCTCCAAGTGTTTCTAAAATGTTACTATCTTAAATTTGAGCCAACCTACAATAACAAATTATCTAGAAGCAAAGTGGCTAAGCAGCGTTTGGTGAGAGAAGGGGAAACCTTATATTTCATTCTTCAACTCGTGTTTTGGAAATTCAGACTGTAAGACGATCTTTGTCTAAAGAAATACACACACACACACACACTCACACACACACACACTCAAAAATTGTGCAGATTGGGTGTTGTGGGAGCAAGAATGATCAGGTTTAACTTTCTCTGCAAAGTTCTGCATCCCATCAATAAGATCTTTTGATATTTTAAACCCATATTTAGGATAATTTCAAGATATTTGGAGCACATGTGGTTAAATGTAGAACTTTGTCATTATGATTTGTTAGATGCTCATACTTTAAATATTTATAAGCCATTTTTAAGTAGGTCGTTGATCCAAAAGCTTCCCCCAATAAGAATCCTCCCATTGAGTGGTATTGGGCATCCCTGCATGCAGGAGGTGCAGGGTGGAGTCTCTGCAGCCCACCTGCACATTTCTCCTACCTTTTGGTTTTAATTCAAATGCCGCTTTTAGTAGCTTCAGCTTATTTTTTTTAATGTTTGAAAAATCATTAAACAGAGCTGGTTGTCTGTGATTTAAAAAAAAAATCTCAGTTCTCTAAAGGTAAAATGTTCAGTTTGAATTGTGTTGAGTCCCACTTCTCCTAAGACTAATTAGTAAAACTTTTCATTAGCGTGTTGGATCTGAATCTGTGGCCATGTGAATGTCAAGTGTCATATTGTTCCTGCTAAATGTCTTAGGGACAATTTATGGTGGCTAAATTGAATTCATTACTATTCATCTCAACCATCCTGGAAACTAAGACGTAAGATCCTTTCTTTATCATCGCCATCCTATTTGTGCACTTAGTTTAAAAAAGAGGAGAGGGGAAAACCTTTTTCCAAACTCAAAATAAATTTAAGCTTCGGAGCTTATAAATTTCAAACTGACCACAGGTCTCTGAGGCTCACACTCCTTTAGAGCGGGCAAAACACACTTTCTGTGAGGACAGAGGGAAAGGCTTAAAAAGGCTTGTAAACTTGCCTGGACATCTCATAGCTCTTACCAAACAGCATTTTCATGAGTTAAGTGTAAATGAGTCAGAAACATATAGATTGAATTTCTTTTAAAATACACATGGGTTTAAAAATTAAGGCCAAAGTGCTTGGCAAAATAAGGTTTGGTTTTAGCCAAACCCCAAATGTTTGAAAAAAATAGTTCCACAATTTGCCAAACCAAAATACGTCCAGGTCCCTCTAGTCCTCTCATTTAGTAGGGTGGCATCTCAGTGGCTGTTTCCATGGTCACCGAGGTTTGAGGACCGCGGACCCCAAATGCTAATTGAAAAGCCGTGAAAAAAACTGGGTGGAAAACATTCTGACTTTGCAAATGAAGATGAGGAGGCACCAGTTCAGGGTTCTAGTTCTGGTTTTAACAGCACCTCCCCTGAGCATCTGGTCACCTGTCCTCTGCCTCGTCGGCGTGGCCGCGTGCGTGCGTGCGTGCGTGCGTCCTACGCACAGGGGTCATAACTCCTTTTCAAAATGCTATATTTAGAATTCCTAATTTAAACTTAATCTGTATATTGCAATCCAGAAACTTAATACCCCAATCATACCCCAACTCAGGGAGGCCGTGCCCTTCCCTTAGTTACGGTTCGGAGAGAGACTTCATTTCTTCCCCTGAGGGAGGCGCCCCCGTTTGTAACGCACATGGCTACCCTGACCCCGCGCGGGTGTTGTCGGTAAGAGATACCCGG
>PVJL010003142.1:0-26685 GCA_004026885.1 Lyroderma lyra
AACTCTACAAGCCAGGAGAGAGTGGAACCCAATATTCAAAAATTTAAAAGAGAGAAACTTCCAGCCAAGAATAAATTATCCAGCAAAATTATCTTTCAGATATGAAGGTGGAATAAAGACCTTCTCAGACAAACAGAAGCTGAGGGAATTTGCCAGCACGAGGCCAGCACTCCAAGAAATACTGAAGGAGGCTCTTCAGTCTGAAACAAAACATCAGGACAGCTAGAAAATTCAGAAGCATGTACAAATTAACAGCACACTCCTGAACAATCAATGGATCAAAGAATAAATCAAAAGGGAAATTAAAAAAAGTCTTGAGACAAATGAAAATGGAAATACAACATACCAAAACTCATATGGTAAAGGCAATTTTAAGAGGAAGACTTTTATAGCAAAAAACACATAAATTAGAAGAGAAGAAAAGTCTCAAATAAACAACCTAACATAATGCCTCAAGGAGCTATAACAAGAAAAAAAAAAGTAGGCCCAAATTTAGCAGTAGAAAAATAAACTTTAGAGCATATATAAAGGAAATAAGAGAATAAGAACACAAAAGAGACGATGAACAAAACTAAGAGTTGGTTCTTTGAAAATATAAACAAAATTGACAAATCTTTAGTTACACTAATGAGGAAAATAAGAGACAGGACTTAAATAAATTTATCACTGAAAGAGGAGACATTACAACTGATACCACAGAAATACAAATGATCCTAAGACACTACTATGAAAAATGATTCACCAACAAACTGAACAACCTAGAAAGTGGAGAAATTCCTAGACACATACAATTTACCAAGTCTCAATGATAAAGAAATAGAAAATATGAACACACAAATAACAAGTAAGGAAATTGAAACAGTAATCTATTATAAAATCTCCCATAAAAGGAAATTCCAGAACCAGATGGTTTCACTGATGAATTTTACCAAATATTTAAAGAAGAATTAATGCCAATCTTTCTCTACTCTTCCATAAAATTGAAAAGGATGAAACACTCAAATTCATTTCATGAGGTCAGCATTACTCTGATATGAATGGCAGATAAGGACACTATAAAAATAGAAAACTATAGACCAATACTCCTGATGAATATAGATGCAAAGAATCTCAACAAAATATTACCAAATCCAATTCAACAGCATATCAAAATAGCATACATCATGATCAAACAGGATTCATCAATGGGGTGCAAAAATGGTTCAATATGTGTAAATTAATACATGTAATACATTGCATTAAAATAACAAAAGGATAAAAACTCGAACATTTCAGCACATGAAGAAAAGTAATCGACAAAATATAACATCTTTGCATGATAAAAACCCATAACCGATTAGGTATAGAAGAAAGTTACTTCAACACAATAAAGGCTATATATGAGAGTCCACAGCTAACATCATACTCACAATGGTGGCAGAATGTAAGCTTTTCCTCTAGTATTAGCAACAAGACAGAAGTACCTACCCTCACCACTCATATTCAACATAGTACTAGAAGTCTTAGTTAAACAATTAATTAAGAAAAAAAGAGGGGAGTTCCCTGATGGTGTAGTGGCTTAAGGCTTCGGCATTGGCACTGTCGGCGCTGCGGCCTGGGTTCGATTCCCAGCCAGGGAGCTACCCACATATCCCCCAAAAAAAAGAAAAAAAAAAAAGAAATAAAGAAAAAAACCTAAGCCAAGTTGTAAAAAAATTAAAATTGTCTCTGTTTACAGGTGACATGATCTTATACTATAGTAATACCTAAAGACTCCACCAAACAATTGCTAGAAATGTAAACAAATTCAGTAAAGATTGAGGATATAAAATCAACATATAAAAAAATTAGTTGTGTTTCTATACAGGGGCTGTCTAGAAAGTACCCAGCCATGTAACATGTAAAATAGAGGCATTTATGGCTGAATTTTTCCCGGAGAGCCCTCGTATATTAACAATGAACTATCTGAAAAAGAATTAAGTAAAACAATCCCATTTACAACAGCATCAAAAACAATCACTTAGAAATAAATTTAACAATAAGGTGAAATATCTTATATTGAAAACCATAAGATACTGATGAGAGATATTGAAGCAGACACAAATAAATGGATAGATATTTCATATTCATTGAGCAGATGAATTAATATTGTTAAAAATTAAAAATGTCCATGCAACACAAAGCCATCTGTTGATTCAATACTATTCCTATCAAGATTCCAAAGGCATTTTTTTTCACAGAATGGATATACATATTCTTAAAATTCTTACAACACCACAAAAGATTTTAAATATCCAAAAAATCTTGAAAAGAACAATGATGTGATTTTACTTCCTGATTTTACTTCCTGATTTCAAACTATATTATAAGGCAGCAGTAAGCAAAACAATGTAGTACTGGCATAAAAACAGACACATAAAACAATGAAACAGAATCAAGAGCCCCCAAACAAACCCATACATACACAAGGTCAGACAATTAATTTTGCAAACTCATCCTAGAAAAAGTGTTACATACCTCATTGCTGAATATCATCACTATGATCATCTTTGAAGCACTCCCCTTGGGAAGCTATGCACCAATGACAGTGCCTAGTCCACCCTTCAAACCAATTTTGGAACTCTTTTTCTGGAATGTCCATCAGAGCTGTCATCATATCCAAAATCTCACAACTAAGTTTGCGAACTTACCACTGTGTGCTTACATTGGCAGCACTGTACAAATGACTTTGTAAGTGTCATAATGGGAAAAATATAGTCTCTGCAACAAATCGTGTTAGGAAAACCAGATGTTCACATGCAAAAGAATGAAAGTGGACTCCCATGTTACACCACTAAAAAAATTAATCTTAAACCACTCAAAAATAGGTTAAAGACTTAAATGTAAGACCTGAAACCATAAAACTCCTAAAAGGAAACATAAGGAAAAACCTCTTTAACATATATCTTAGCAATGATTTTTTAATATATATATGTATATATTGCAAAATAATTACTAAAACTAAGTTAACACATCCGTCACCTTACAATAGTTACCATTGTGTGTGTGTGTGTGTGTGTGTGTGTGTGTGTGTATGTTGAGAACTTTTAAGATCTATTCTCTTAGTAACTTACAAGTATACAAAACTATATTGCTAATTATAGTCACCATGCTGTCCATTAAATCCCTAGAATTATTTACCTTATAAATGGAAGTTTGTACCATTTGGCAATGAATTTTAGGACATGACAGCAAAAACATAAGCAACAAAAGCAATATAAATAAGTGGTACCACATTAAAGAACTTCTGAAAGGTAAAACAAACAATAAATATTTGCAAACCACCTATCTGATAAAGGGTTAATATGTAAAATATATAAGGCATTCATCCAAACCAATAGTAAAAAAAAAAAACAATTAAAAATGAGCAGAGAACCTTAAAAACCATTTTTCTATAAAAGACATCCAAATGGCCAATAGGTACATGAAAACATGCTGAGTATCACTAACCATCAGAGAAATACAAATCAAAAGCATAATAATCTATATCACCTCACACCTATTAAAATGGCTATCATAAAAATGACAAGAAATAACAAATGCTGACAAGGATGTGGAGAAAAAAGGGAACCACTGTGCACTATTGGTTAGAATATAAATTGGTACAACCACTATGGAAAACATTACGGAGGTTCCTCAAAAAAATAAAAACATAGAACTATGTTACAATCCAGTAATCACACTTCTGAATATATAACCAAAGGAAATAAAATCACTATCTTGAAGAAACATCTGCAACTCCATGTTCATTGAACCATTATTTGAAATAGACATGATGTGAAAACTGCCTAAGTTTTCATTAACAAATGAATGGGTAAAGAAAATGTGATATAGACTGGCAACAAAATCGCAGCATGAGAGGGACTTTGAAAAACTTCTCTGGAGATTACAACTAATAAAATACCTATACCTCAACCAAGGACCCTCTACACAATGCACAGTCACAGCTAAGAAACCCACTTGTAAAATTAAGGTGCCTACAGGTGGGCAGAGGGTTAAACAAAGAAATAAAAGGGGAAGAATGGAGAGGCACCTGAGGCATGGGTCCCCACTAGGAACTCTACTTCTGTGGGAGGGAGGGAGGCAGTGGCAGGAGAGAACTCCACATTTCACTTAAGTCTACAAGACAGAGGAAAGGGGGTCCAGAGGCAGGGGCTTGAGATACCTCAACTATTTTACTTTGGTCCCAAGAGGTGCAGACTGGTCTGCAAAACACAGCAGCTGGACTTCATTCTGGTTCCCAGAGGAGAGGGAGTGACTGAGTGGTGAGAAGCCTCAGCACAAAAGCTCCAGCCGGGAAGGAGAAGGAGGGACAGGGTTGCACATGTATTTCTCAGCCCATAACCAGCAAAATATGAAAGACTAGCAAAAAGGACTGACCTCAAAGTTCAGAGCAGAATTTGTGCATGTAGTAAATGCAAAACAGAAAGGCGCAATCACATCCAAACTCCCTGCACAAACCCCTGGAGCCACAGGAAGAAAACAAAGCGGCAAACACCCCTCCCCTACAGACCTCTGCCCACCCAGTATCAGCAGCGGATACCAAAGGAAATACACCAGTGAGGGTCCAGAGAGGCTGCAAAAATGAGAAACCAGAGAAAGGGAGTTCAAATTAAAGAGATAGGAACAGATGACCCATCAGAAACAGAGGTCAAAGCAATGATTATAAAAATGCTTAAGGAACTGAATGATAATTTCAACAGAGAGATAACAAGCATCAAAGATTTATAAACCATTATAAAGGACCAGAGAAAGATAATGATTACATTAACTGAAATAAAGAACAGAATACAAGTCACTAAACTGGATAAAAATAGAAGTGCAAAGCAGTGATTTGCAGCAAAAATCAGCAGAAAACACCCAGCCAGATAAATTACCAAATTATTTCCAAAAAAACAGGAGGGTGCATTGAGATTCCTCTGGAACTATATCAAACATAAAAATATCAGAATAATAGAAGTGCTGGAAGGGACAAAGGAAAAGCAAGGGATCAAGAAATTATTTGAAGTAGTTATGACTGAAAATTGTCCTAACCTGGCTAAGGAAATAGACATGCAAGTCTAGGATGCACAGAGAATTCCAAACAAGATGATCCCAAACAGGAATACACCAAGACACATCATAATTAAAATGGCAAAAGTTAAAGACAAAGAGAAAATTCTAAACACAGCAAGAGAAATACAAGTAGTAAATTATAAACAGACACCCATTTGACTCTCAACTGATTTCTCGCCAGAAACTTTACAGGCCAGAAGGGATCAGCAGAAAATAGTCAATGTGGTGAAAACCAAGGATCCACAACCAAGAATAATGTATCCAGCATGGCTAGCATTCAAAATTGAAGGACAGCTAAAGAGTTTCTCAGGTAAGAAAAAGCTCAAGGAATTCCTCACCACCAAACCAGTACTACGAAGAATATTAGAGGGACTTCTTTAAGATGGGAGAACGGATAAGAGAGTAGGTAAAATAAGGGAAAGGGATGGAGAAATTTTGTTTGATTGTTAACAGAAAATTGAAAGCAACAAAGAAACAAAATGCATGAACACAGTCAATAATTTAGTAGTTACCTGAGGGTAAGGGGGAAGAGGGAAGGGGTAGAGGGACAAAGACACAAATGTATGGTGATGGAAAGAGAACTTACTCAGGGTGATGAACACAATACCACACATAGAAGATGTAATGTAGAATTGTACAACTGGGACCTATGTAATTTTTACTAATCATTGTCACCCCAACAAATTTAATAAAAATATTTAAAAAATAAAGTCATTTAAATAAACTTAAAAAAGAAAAAAACCTTTTTGTTTTGTTTTGTTTTTTATTTTTTTATGTGGGTAGTTCCCTGGCTGGGAATCGAACCCAGGCCGCAGGGTTGACAGCACCGAAGCCTAGCCACTACACCACCAGGGAACTCCCAGAAAAAACTTTTTTTAAGTGGATGAAATTCATCAGTGAAGCTGTCTGATCCTGTTGTTTTCTATGTTAGGAGGTTTTTTTGTTTTTTGTTTATTACTGATTCAGTCCCTTTACTCATGATCTTTTTGCTATTCTTTTTCTTCTTAATTCAGTTTTGGTAGGTTGTAATCTTCTAGGAATTTATCCATTTCTACTAAGTTATCTAATGTGTTGGTATGTAATTGCTCATAGTAGTCTCTTATTATCCTATGTATTCCTATAGTTATCAGTTGTAATGTTTCCTTTTTTAATTCTGATTTTATTTCAGTTTTCTCTCTTTTTCCTTGGCAGTCTAGCTAAAGATTTACCGATTTTGTTTATCCTTTCAAGAAACAGCTTATATTTGTTGATCTTTTTTACTGTTTTTTTTTTTTTTTGGACTCTATTTATTTCCACTTTAATCTCTATTATTTCCTTCCTCTGATAACTTTGAGTTACTTTGTACTTTTTATACTTCCTGAGTTGTTAAGTTGTTTATTTTACATCTTTCTAATTTCTTAATATGTACATTTATTGCTATAACTTTCCTGTCAAAACTGCTTTTGCAGCATATGCTTTTTTTTTCATTTTCATTATTTCAAAATTTTTAAAAAATTTCCTATTTGATTTCTTCTTTGACCCATTGGTTATTCAGGAGTATGTCATTTACTTTCCACATGTTTGTAGATTTCACAGCCTTTCTCTTGCTGTTGATTTTTATGTTCATACTAGTGTGGTCACAAAAGATAGTTGGTATAATTTTAATTAATCCTCTTAAGTTTGTCAAGACTTGTCTTGTGTCTTTTCATATGATCTATCCTGAATAATGTTCCATGTGCACTTGATAAGAATGTGTATATTGCTATTGGATGAAATGTTCTATGTATGTCTGTTAGGTCCATTTTGTCTAATGTATGGTTCATGTCGATAATTTCCATGTTGATTTTCTGTCTCAATTATCTATTTCTGAAGGTGGGATAGGGTACTGATGTCCCCTTATATTATTGTATTATTGTCTATTTCTCCCTTTGGATCTGTTATATTTGCTTAAGATAATACATTTTCATCTCTGATTAATGTATTTATGATTGTTTTATCTTCTTATTGTTTTGAGCCCTTTATCATTATATAATAATCTTCTTTGTCTCTTGTTACCATTTTCTATTTTGTCTTATATAAATATGGCTACACCTGCTTTTATTTGGTTTCCACTTCCATGAAATACATCCCTTCATTTTGAGCCTATGTGTGTTCATAAAGCTGAAGTGAGTCTCTTGTAGGCAGCATATAGTTGCATATTGTGTTTTTATCCATCTAGCCACTCTGTGCATTTTGATTAGTGAATTCAATCCATTTACATTTAAAGCAATTATTGATACATTAGGAAGGACTCACTAATATCATCTTATTATAGTAATTTCTTTCTCTTTATTTTGTATTTTTATTGTTTATTTCCCCCTCTGTTTTAACCTATCTTTCTAAATTGGTGATTTTCCATGGTGATATGCTCTGTTTCCCTCCCAATTTTGAAAATCTTTCTTGAATATTTTCTAGTTTTCTTCTTTGTGTTTACCATGAAGCTTATATAAAACATCTCATAAATAAAACAATTTATTTTATGATGCTAGCAACGTATCTTTAATCATATACAAAGATTTCACCCTTTTACTACCCTTTTATATATTTAAGGTCATAATTTACCTCTGTTTTTGTTGTGTATTTGTTAAGCAGTTATAGTAGCTATAGCTTTGAATACTTTTTTTCTTAAACATTTATACTACAGATAAATGGATAATACATCATTCTATTACAAAATTTTTTTTCCTAAATCTAAGTATATATTTTCACCATTACCAGTGCATTTTATACTTTCAGATGTCTTCATGTCACTGATTAGCATCTACTTATTTTACATTGAAGAACTGTTTTCAGCATTTCTTCCAAGGCTGGTCTAGTGATGATGATCCCCCTTTGCTTTTGCTTGTCTGTAAGTCTTTATTTATCCTTCTTTTCTGATCAACATTGCCAGGCAGTTTTTGTTTTTCTTTCAGCATTTTGAAAATATCATCCCACTTTCTCCTGGTGTACTAAGTTTCTCCTGAGTAATCCATTTACAGCCTTATAGGCATTGCCTTGTAGGTTAAACTTTTTGTTTCTCTTGGTGCTTTTAATATTCTATCCTTGTCTTTTATTTTCAAGAGTTATTATAATGTATGTTGGAAAGGATCTTTTTTTTTAAATTTATTAGGGTGACATTGGTTAGTAAAAATTACATAGGTTCCAGGTGTACAGTTCTACATTACATTGTCTATGTGTTGTATTATGTGTACATCACCCAGAGACAGATCTCTTTCTTTCACCATATATTTGTGTCCCTGTCCCTTCTCTACTACCTCCCTACCCTGTTACCCTCAGGTAACTACTAAATTATTGAGTCTGCACATTATATTTGTTTCATTATATCTTGTTGCTTTCTTTTTTTTTTTTTTAGATAGAAAAGCTGGGACCAGGTAAAAGATAGTCTAAGATGCATTTTTTTTTTTTTTTTTGGCACGTGGGTAGCTCCCTGACTGGGAATTGAACCCAGGCTGCTGTGCTGACAGCGCCAAAGCCTTAAGCCACTACACCATCAGGGAACTCCTGCTTTCAATTTTATGTTCCACATACGAGTGGAATCATATAGTCCTTGTTTTTTTTCTGCCTGGCTTATTCCATTTAGCATGACGATCTGCCTATTTTTTAATTAAATTGTTTGGTGTGGGTTTTTTTTTTTTTCTATTTTGATTGTTCATTTATTCTATTCTTTAGATTCCACATATGGAGAGGATCTATTTAAGTTGATTGTGTTTGGTGTTCTATGAGCTTCATGAACTTGGATATATAAATCTCTCTTTAGATTTGGGCAATCCTCAAACATTACTTCTTTAAATAAGCTTTCTGTCCCCTTCAGCCTCTCTTTTCCTTGTGGAACTCCAATAATGCCCATATTGGTCTTTTATGATGCCTTATAGATCACATAGTCTTTCTTCACCTTTTTTCATTTTTTTTTTTAGTTCCCCTCTTACTAGGTAATCTCAAAGTTCCTATATTATAATCACAGATTCTTTCTTTTGGTTGGTTTATTCTGTTGTTGAGCCTCTCTATTGCATTGTAATTTAATTCATTGACTTCTTCAGTGCCAGAAATTGTTTGGTTCTTTTTTATGATTTCTAGTTCTATCATTTTTGTTTATATTTTATTGTCTTGATTTCGTTGAATTGTCTTTGTTTGTTTTAATACCTCATTGAGTTTCCTTAAAACAGTTATTTTGAATTATCTATTGTGTAGTCACAGATCTCCATGTCTTCAGGTTCAATTACTGGAAGATTATTGCAATCCTTTAGTTGTATTATGTTTTATTCTTGATATTTCATGTTCTTTGGAGTTTTGTATTACTAGCTTCACAACTGAAGTAGCAGTTACCTCCTTTAATCTTTACTTATGGAGTTCAGGGGAGAAATATCTTCCATAATTCCTGCTAAACATTCTGAGGCTTTCTGGGACCCTGTGGGAGTACACTTGTTCCACATTTCCTGCTTCATCTTGTGCCAGATTTATTGTTTGTATGTCTTCCATTGATGCTTCAACGTATCAGACCTGCTGCAGGTAGCCTCTTTTGTTTCCCTGAAGGTGGTGCTACCACATTTTTCCTTTCTTCTTTGCCCTATTTTTGTATATGCTCCACAGTCATCTACCAACACTTGCTATTGCTGCCCCTCTTGGAAGCAGGCACAGTAAGCTGGCTAAAGACTGGGGGTAGTTGTGGGTAAGGTGTGGGGGTTTTCTGGGGTTGTCCATGGGCCAGTTGTGAGGTTCTGCATGTGAGGCTTTCTTGGTGGCTATGGATGGGCTTCATGATGGAGTCTACAATGCAATCAGCAGGAACCATGTTCTTTTAATGATTTCCAAGAATCTTATCTGCCACTTTCCCAATCTCCTCCCTCCCCCTTCTTATATAGCTCCCAATTTAGTATTCTGGATACTGCAAGAGCGATGATCTTTTGGCACCATTCCACACAGTTTGGAAAGCTGGTCGCTCACTCTCTGTTTCTCCTTTCTCCCCCAGGCTGAGAAGGTCTTGCTTAGCCCTAAGCTATGCCACCTTTGGGGAGCGCTGATGTAGGCAAAGTTAAGATGTTCCTCTTACACACTCCAATTTGTCCAAACTCTTTTTTTTTCTCTAATGAAGTAATGGAGCTTCTCTGTTGGAAATATGGACTCCCACAAATTCTCTCTCATACTTTAGCGACTTCCCAATTCAGTGTTATCCAGGTGCTCCTTGACCATGGCCAAGGAGGGCTAGAACCAATTCACAGGGTACTGCAGGGTCAACATCTATTACTGGCTCTTTCTGCCAATTACCTGTTATATAAGTGGGCAAGATTCCTTTAAAATCAATTGGTATAAGGTGCTTGATCCCAGAACTCCCACAGAAACAATTTTGTTCATGTATGAAATAGTGATTTTTTTTTTTTGAGGGGAAAACAAGAACATGTGATATCTTACATTGCCATAATGCTGACATCATTCCCTCTCTGATAGTTAATTTTATATGTGACTTTGGGCTATGGCATTCCCAGGCATTTGATCAAACATTATTCTGAGTGTGGATGTGAGGGTTTTACTAGATGAGATTAATATTTGAATTGGGAGATTGAATAAAAAAGATTGTGCTCCCCAATATGGATGCCCCTCATCCAAAAAATTGAAGGCCTAAATAAAACAAAAATGGTAACTCTGTTACAATTAAGAGGGAATTTCCTACTGCCTGTCTGAATTGAGCTGAGTTTTACCCATGTTTTCCTGACTTAACATCCCTTGACTTCTACTTACGAGGGACATTAAAGAATGTGGCATACTATAAAAAACTGGCTACAATAGTGTACTTCAGGAAGAAATCGAAACAACATGTGGAGCCATACAAGTGGACACTTTGGCCAACATTGCTCAAGCAAGAATTCGCCATAATCAGAGGTGTCTGGATGGTGATGATAAACAATTTGAGAACCTCTTCTAATTGCGGAAGTCAAACATGACTTATATTTATCTTCTGTTATTGGTATATATTGAGTATTACAATTTTAATACAATTTTTAAATTTTCTTAAATTGTGTATCCATTTACTTGGCACTCTGTATTTTTCTTGTCTGAATGCAGTGGCCAGAATCTTCAGTAAAATGTTTAATAGAAGTAAAATGTTTAATAGTAATCCCTGTTTACTCCTGATTTTAGGGGAAAACAACTTAGCTTCCACTAGTAAATATGATTATAGCCATAGGATTTTTGTATGTACTCATTGGACTGTGGAAGTTCCCTTCTATTACAAGATTGCTGAAGGCTTTCAACATGAATAGATATTTAATTTTCTCAAATATTTTCTTTTTGCATCAAATGAGATGATGATATGTTTTTTGTCTTTAATGTGTTAATATGGTAAAATATATTGATTAATTTTTCAAATGTTAAACCAATCCCGCATTCCTGAGATAAATTCTACTTGGACACAATATATTGTCCTTTAATATATTATTAAATTTGATTTGCTAAAACTTCATAAAGAGGAATATTGGTTTGTAGTTTTCTTTTATTACATTGTGTGTGCCTGGTTTTGGTATCAGGGCCTCACAGAATGATTTGGGAAATATTCCTTTTATTTCCTGAGAAAAAAATGATGTAGTATTGATATTATTCTTTTTATAAATGCTTGGTATAATTAAATAGGGAAGACATATGGGCATAGAGGTTTGTTTGTTTGTTTTTCACTAGGAAGGTTTTAACTTATAAAACAATTTCTTATAATAATATAGGTCAATTTGTGTTATCTATTTCTTCTTGAATTAGCTTTGATAGTTTGTGCCTTTCAAGGAATTTGTCCATTTCATTAAACTTGGTAAATTTCTTGGCATTAATTTATATATAGTATTCCTCCATTATTCTTTTAGTGTCTATAGAATCAGTAGCAATGTCCACCTTCTCACTCCTGATATTGATAATTTCTGTTTCCTATTTTTTCCTGAGGCAAGTTAGATGCTTATCAATTTAATTATCTTCTCAAGAAACCATTGCTTTTCTACATTGGTTTTCTGGTTTTCTCTTCTTCATTTATTATATTATAACCTGCTCACTCTGAGTTTAGTTTGCTATTCCTTTTCAAGTTTTATAAGATAAAAGATGACATCATTGATTTGAGACCTTTTTTCTTCTCTACATTTGAGGTAATAAAACAAGTACCAAGATAGCCATTTAGTGCTACAAATTTCCCTCTAAGTACTGCTTTGGTTGCAGCTGGAAAATTTTGATGACATGTTTTTATTTGATTTGATTCAATTACCTTCTAATTTCTATTATGATTTCTACTTTGATTATTGGGTTACTTCAAAGTATATTGTTTAGTTTCCAAATATGTGGGGATTTTCCACGTATCTTTATGTTATTGAATTTTTTTAAATAATCAATTTTGATCATTAGAGAATATACTTTAATTATTTTAAATTTCTTTGGATTTGTTTTATTACCTCAAATGGAGTCTATCTTGGTAAATGTTCTATTTGCACTTTAAAAGAATATATATTCTGGCTCATTTTGAATAGAGTGTTCTATTCATGTCAAGTTTCGTTTTGTTTTGTTTTTGTTTTACATTTTTGTAGTATTCTTATAACTTTGTAAATATTTTGGTTCTCTCAATTTTTAATCAATTACTAAGAGATAAGTAATGAAATCTCTGGCTATAATTGTCATTTTGTTCATTTTTCCTTTCAGTTTTCTCAGGTTTTTTTTTCAAGTATTTTGAATCTATTAGCTGTGTAAACATATTTATGTCTTCTTTACAAATTGACAACATTTTAATTATATAGTTACCATCTTTCTCCCTGATAACATTCTTTGTTCTTAAATTTTATGTCTTATATTAGTATAGACTTCTCAGCTTTCATTTAATTAGTGTTAGCATATTATATATTTTTTCATCTTTTTATTCTTAATCAATTTGTGTCTTCATATTCCAAAAATTTTTTGTAGGCAGAAGATAGTTGGGTCTTGTTTTCCTACCAGTGGGACAGTCACTGCCTTTAATATGTAGTTTATACACAACCTACATTTAATATGATATTTTATTGCTAATAATGTGATTATTGATATAGTAAAAGTTAAATTTACCATCTTGCAATTTGTTTTCTATTTGCCCCATCCTTTCTCTTTTCCCTTTTTGCCTTTTTTTCCTGTTAAGTGAATTGTGAATAATTTAAATATTTCTCCATTGATAATTTTCTTTTAAAGTAATCTCAATTTAAATTTCTAATACAGTAAATTTAATAGTAAAATTCACATAAACAAAATCTTTTGGTATCCTAAGACCAAATATTTTGTAAACTACAAATGTAGAGAAACATTAAAAGAGTAAAACAGTGGTTAAGTCAGAGAGATAGATATACAAATACACAGAAAATGATGATAACATCTAGTTTCTCTGCTAAGGCCAGCTCCTCCTTTGAACAAATCAGTCTAATCATTGAATCAACAAGAATAAATTTTACTTGTAAAAATTGTTTGGGTGTGTTTTCTGTCATGGAAAATCAAGAGAGTTAATGACTGATACCAACACAGAAAACTTAGTATCAATCTTCTGATGTACATTTTTTATTTTTATATTAACTTTTCTGTATTTGTAAATAGAAAAATAAACATGTACTGTTTTTATAATCTGATAAATCAACAAAGCTATTCTTATTAATTATTTGAAATTAAAATGTTTGAGTTTCCTCATGAGCAATTTTAAGCTTCCCAGGCTCAGAGTCTTCGTAAGGTGAGTTTAAGTTTTTTAACTTTTATTCTCAGTCTTCTACCATCTCCACACTTGGAAGGTGTTTTGAGGGCCCTTTTCTTCAACTCTGACTCTATGTGAAGTAATATATTATTAGCAAAAATTTATGGGATAGACACACACACAATTACAAATATTTATGTAGGATTTACACTTTAACATATTCTTAAGTCAAAGTGTGCCGAAATAAACTTTTGGCTGTTCAAATAATAAACTGGAGTGAGTTACAACTAGCATACTATTTGATTTTATTTTGTATATTCATCACTGTGTATCAATGACTGAGCCAAAAGTTGAAAATAAAAAGACAAATGACCTCTGTCAGATGGCATAACCTTATTATAACAAAATAAGAAGGTACTCAGAAAAGTTTCCTCTTAAATTACTGTCCAAAGCAATTGATTACAGTTAGTTACAATCTTAATATACATACAAGGTCTGTCCAAAAAGTATTCAGCCATATAATATAAGAAATAGAGGCATTTTTTGAAGAAGATACAAGATACAAAAAATATTGTACATAGGACAATGACACCTCAGTCTCTATCAAAATAGGTACCTTCAGATCTCACACATTTCTCCCAGCATCTTTTCCACTGTTCAAAACACTCTGCAAAATCTTTTCTTGGAATAACCATCAGCTGCCTTGTTGTATTTTCCTGACTCTCACTGACCATCTTGGAAGCATTTGTGCCACACTTTTATTTGCATAGCACTCATTGCATTATCCCTAAAAGCCTTATGAATCATCTGAATGGTTTCTGTGGAAGAATGTTTAAACTTAATGCAAAATTTGATGCAGACTGCTTACTCTACTTGCTCAGTCATTTAAAATGTGATGGCTACCCAGTACACATTTTCACTCAATGGTGGCTAGTGCTCCCACTGACTAGTACAGAGAAGTTGTTACTGATCATGCATGAGCAATTCAGTCCACTCTCCTTGGCTGCCAGGTTACATTGGTATCATGCAAACCATTCTCATTAATATTGACAATGGCTGGATTTTTTCTGGACAGACCTCAAAAATCAAAATCTATATTTAAAATAGAAGGAAAATACTATGAAAAGAAAGCTCTCATTCATATTAGCAATGTAATAAACAAAAGAACTCAATGACAACCTAAAAATACATATGTATGACATAAACTAATTTTAAAATACTATAGATAGAAGGTATAGCAAAACTTAAATAAATATAAAGGCATATTTTTTTCTTGGGTAAGAAGACTCAATTTTTTAAAGAATATAAATTTTCCTCATAAAAATCTATAAGTTCAATGTGATCTCATTGAAAACTCTATGGGATTCTTTCAACCAGACAAGCCAATTACAAAATTCATTTGGAAAAATAAATGTGTGAGAATTGGCAAGAAATTTTTGACAGATGAGAGATGAAACAGGACTATTACATATGAAAATGAATTTTTAAGTTATAATAAAATAAAACTGCTACTAATTTTTAACAGACCCCCCCCATGAAGAATTCAGAATTTGAACCAAATAAAATACATACAGAAAATTTTAATACAGTATACCTTATTTTAACAATAGTTTTAGATTTTAAAAATTAAGTGTAAAGGACAGAGAGTTTCCTTGTTAGCCATCCCCACACCTCTTGGCTGTCCTATTATTACCATTTTGGATCAGTGAGGTTCATTGGTTATAATTGATAAGCCAAATTGATATATTATTATTAGGTAAAATTCATAGATTACATTCAAGTTCACTTTTGGGGTTCATATTCCATAGCTTTGGACAAAGGTATAATAGCATAAATCTACCATTACATTTTTATACAAAATAGTTTCACTGCCATGAAAATTACCTGTGCTCCACCTGGTTATCCTATCCTCTTCCTGAATATCTGGCAACCACTGATCTTTTTACTGTCTCAATAGTTCTGTCTTTTCCAAAACACTGTATATATGGAATCACACAGTATGTAGCTTTTTCAAATGGGCTTTTCGTTCACTTTGAAACATGTATTTAACGTTCCTCCATGTTATCTTGTGACTTGATAGCTCACTTATTTTTTTTTTTTTTGCTGTATAATATTCTATTGTATGGAATATAGAATATAGAAACCAGAGCTTGTTTATTCTTTCACCCATTGAAGGACATCTTGGTTGCTTCCAAGTTTTGGCAATTATGAACAAAGCTGCTATAAATTTATATGTTCAGGTTTTTCTGCAAACATAAATTTTCAACTCAGAATACACACCAAGGACTGCAATTACTGAACTGTATGGTAAGAGTGTGTTTCATTTTATAAAAAAAAAAAAAAAAAAAAAAGAAGAAGAAAAGAAAACACAGAAGTGTAAAACTGTGTTCCGAACTGGCAATACCACTTCGCATTCTCACCGCCAATGAAGGAGAATTCCTCTTGCTTAAAGTTGTCAGTGTTTTGAATTTTCATCATTCTAATAGGTGTGTAGCATTTTTTAAAATTTGCAATTCCCTATTGGCATATGGTGTTGAGCACTTTTGCATAGGTTTGTTTTCAATTTATATATCTTCTGTGGTAATCTTTGGTTGACTTTTCAATCCAGTTGTTAATTTTCTTAATGTTGAATTTTAAGTGTCTCTTTTATATTTTGTACACCAGTCTTTTATTAAATGTGCTTAGCAAATATTTTTCTGGATGCTTCTGGTTTGTCTTTTCATACTCTTTACAGTGTTTTGCAGAGCAGGAGTTTTTAATTGTGATGAAGTCTTAACTTGTCCTTTTTTTCTTTTATTTATCTAGCTTTTGTTGTACTTAAGAAGTCATTACAAACCCCAAAGTCATCACAAATTTCTCCAATGTTATCTTCTAAGTGTTTTATAACTTGATTTTTTTCTTTTTAAGTCCATGATCTATTTTGAATTAATTTTTGTGAAAGGTTTAAGGTCTGTGTCTAGATTCATGATTTTGCATGTGGATGTCCAGTTGCTCTAGAACCATTTGTTGGAAAGACTATCCTTTTTACATTGGCTGGCTTTTGATCCTTTGTCAAAAATCAGCTTAGCTATATTTGTATGTGCCTTTTTCTGTGCCCTCTGTTCTCTTCCACTGATCTATTTGCATATTCTTTCACCAATACCACTGTATCTTAACTAATGTAGCTTTTGTCAGACAGTCCTTAATGGGGTAGTGTCAGTCCTCTGAAGTTGTTTTTCTCTTTCAATGTTGTATTGCCTATTCTTTGTTTTTAGCTTATCAACTTTAGAATCAGCTTGTTAATAGCGAGAAGAACCTTCATAGGACCTTTATGGGAATTGTGTTGAATCTATGTATCAATTGGGAAAGAAATGACATCTTAACAATATAAAGTCTTTCTATCCATGTTCAAGAAATATTGTTCCATTTATTTAGATATTCTTTTATTCCTTTCCCTCATATTTTATTAGATGTGTATATTATAATTTTTTGGTGCTAATATAAATGATGTTGTGTTTTATATTTCGAATTCCAATAGGTCATTAATGGTATAAAATACAGCAATTGACTTTGGTATATTAACTCTGAATCTTCCAACCATGATATAATCACTTATTAATTCCAGGAGTTTTTGTATGTTATTTCCTTGATTCTTTGGGATTTCCTGCATAGACATTAATGTCATCTGCAAAAACAAACAAACAAAAACTAGTTTTATTTATTTCTTGCCAATGAGTATACCTTTTATTTCCTTCTCTTGTCTTACAGAATTAGGTAGGACTTCCAGTATGAAGTTGATATAGAAGTGGTAATAGCAGATATCCTGGCCTTGTTCCTGATTTTAGCAGAAAAGCATTAAGTTTCTAGCCATTAAGTATGATGTTAGCTGCAGGCTTTTTGTAGATATTCTTTATCAAATTGAGGAAATTCCTCTCTATTCCTAGTTTGCTGAAAATTATCATAATGAATGTGTGTTGGATTTTGTCAAATATTGTTCTGCATTTATTGATATGATCATATGATATATACACTTGAATATTGAAACAGTCTTGCATACCTGAAATAAATCTGACTTGGTTGTGGTATACAACTCCTTTTGTACATAGTTAGATTCAATTTGTTAATATTATGTTGAGGAATTTTTCCTTATGTTCATGAGAGATACTGGTGTGTACTTTCCTTTCGTGTAATGTCTGTCTGGTTTCAGTATTAGGGTAATGGTGGCCTCATAGAATGAGTTGCTGGAGTTTTGTATAGATGTGTGCTAAGTCTAGTTGGTTTATAGTGACGTTCAAGTCTTTTATTTCCTTGCTGATTTCCTGCCCACTTGTTCCATCCATTATTGAAAGTTGGGTATTGATGTTTCCAACTATTCAATGTTCATTGGCCTATGTGTTTCTTCAATCTGTTCATTTTTGTTTCATGTATTTTGTGGTTCAGTTTTCATGTAAATATATATTTATCATTATTCTCTTGATCCATTTACCCTTCTATCATTATAAAATGTCCTTCTTTGTATCTAGTAACAATTTTTTTTCTTAAAGTCTGTTTTGCCTGATATGTTTTGTGTATCCTTTTACTTTAACTTATATGTGTCTTTGAATTTAAAGTGTATTTCTTGTAGACAGCATATAGGTGGGTTATGTTTTTAAATTCATTGTGTTAATCTCTTCTTTTTGATTGGAGCATTTAATTTATTTACAATTAATGTAATTGCTGATAAGGTCAGATTTACATTTGCCATTTGTTTTATATATGTTTTATGACTTTTTCTCCCTTTACTATTCCATTACTGCTTCCTCTTCCATTAAATATTTTGCAATATTCATCTTAACTCCCTGTTTCTTTTATTATATTTTTAAATAATTTCAATAATATATAAAAAGTTTCCTCCTATAAAGTTCAATTCTCTTCCCCACATTTTGTATTATAATTTTTCTACAAATTACATCTTTATACATTTTATGCCAATCAGCACACCTATGGACATCTCATTTCCTAGATTTTACTTTTAAACTTTTTGGTTAATGTATTGTTTGTTCAGAAACTCTTACCTAGTGCCTTTGGCAGTCATGATGTTAAATAATTTTCTATGATTATTTTTGACGAAAGCCCAAGGGAATAGGCTATTGACACTGGGGGAGCTCTTAGGTCAGTTAAAGACAGCCTTGCATATGCGTCTTTCAGGGTCAAATAACAACAATTTTCTGGGAATGGGACTTTGAAGAAGCTCCAACCCCATTCTGCTTTCTCTTTGGCTTCCTGGTTGCTGGTTTTCACTAAGGTTGTATGCTATTAGTTTTCAAGGCTACTGTTAAGCTGGGAATAAAGTGTTGAAATAGTACAAGTTAAAATGCTGCAAAGCTTATTGCTGTTACTGAGATTCAGGTGTTTTTAATAAATGTTCAGTGGACTTTTGAAAGACTTTGGTTAATTTTCAGAGCTCTGAAAACATTGACTCTGACCATCTTTTGCCAGAGTTCTCATTGCTTTTATGGATGAGAGGTATTATGGCAACCCTTGTTCCACCATTTCTTGCTGATGTCACAGAAAATACTGCATTGTTAAATTCAAATATTTTACATGAGTTATTTTGTTTCTTGTTGTTTTTAAGGATTTTTGGTTGAATATTATTAACATCTGCTTTTAATTTTTCCAGGCTACAATATTTTACTCTATGCTCCTCTAATACAAATCATAGGGACCTCAATTACCCAATTCTCATGTTATGGCTGAGGCTACAAAATATTTCTGAAGAATACCTTGGACCTGCACACATCTATTCCTTTGGCCAAACTCAGTGTCAAGGTGAGGTTATCATATGTTCAGGTACATGCATGACTTTGGAGTCTGGACTTTCATTAGAAGATATTAATCTTACATACTATTTGTTTGCCTATTAAGTCATATTTCTGAAATATATATTTCCTGCCACATACCATAATCCTGACATTTCTGCTATTTAATTGCCAAAGACTTAAATGAGAGAAACAGTATTTTAGAAGTTAGGGAAAAAGAGTACATGTCAATATAACCACTTTGGAAATCAATTTGACAGAATTGACTAAAACTAAACATATGCATACCCTATAGCACAGCAATTTCATTCCTTTATATATACCCAGTTGAAAATACTGTGCATATATAGCAAAAAAATACATAAATGTTCATATAGCATTATTCATAATAGCCAAAAGCTGAACACAATCCAAATGTCCATTGACTATTGAAACAGTAAATAAATTATGGTATATTCATTCAGTCGAATATGACTGAGCAATGAAAAAAGCAAACCATTGTTGCATATAATAGTATCAGTGAAATCTCTTAAAGTTGAGTGAAATAAACTAAATACAAATTAGTACATATCCATATAGTTCCATTTATAAAATTTCAAAAAAACAGGCAATATTAATCTGTGATGCTAAAAGTCAGGTTAATGATTTCCCCATGGATGTAGTAACTGAAATAGGTTAGTTGGGTGGGCTTTTAAGAGGCTGATATGTTTCTTTTGGCTCGGTGCTGGTTTCAATAGTATGTTTACTTTATAAAAATTCATTAAGCTGTACATGTATAATTTCTGCACTCTTTTATATGTATACTAAACTACAATAAAATATCAGCAAATCAGAATGTTAACATATATATTCTGATTGATGAGAAAGAGAAAGGGGGCACTGGAGCCAAAGGAAACAACATACACAAAGATGAAAGAACATGCTGTGTTCTTAGAATGGTGATTGATTCAATGAAGCAGGTACACAGCTATGCTTATAGAGAAGGGAGGAGAGATAGATCAATTTTTCATTTCTAGAATGAAGTGCAAGTATTTAACAAAATGAAAAACTATTGTATGTGTATATATTTAAAGTAGGCCATTTGTCTGGATGTTCCAGGAGCACCTCAACATGGACACTTTGAAACAAAACATTTGCTGCAGTCTGATAATGAATTCACACACAAAAATTTGCCCTTCCTTTGCGACTTGGTACCATTCTCCATTCTACTGCCCACATCAGAAGCATGGGAATCACCTTTATTCCCTCCTCCAACAACAAATCAATTACCAAATCTTGATGATGCCACCTCATCTTGTTTATAGTACTTTTAGAATATATCTTACCTCTCTTCAGTCCAGTGCCTACTACCTTATTTAAAACCCTACTGTATCTTACATTTGTACTAACACAAAAGCCTCTGAACAGTCTTGCTGCTCCTAGTCTCTCCTCTCTCTCTAAAAAATACTCCACCCTGTGGCAACATGATGTTCATAAACACCCAAATTCTTAGAATGCCTTATACTGTCCTTTACAACCTTTCTGACCCCAGAGCCCTCACTTTCTCTAAACAGTGCTGCTGTCATAACCAGCACCCCTAGCTAACTAGGAGTACATGCTGACCATTATGTTCAAATACTACATTAGAATTCCTTCATATTTAGCACATGTTAAATTCTAGATGACAGAAATAATATATGGAAACTCTTTGCTCTTCCTCCAATCCACTTTTAAACTCCTCTCTAAATAGAAATGAATAAATATATGACTGGTCAGACTCCAGGATACATCAGGATATGATTATGGTTATTTCTCTATTCTTCTTTTTTTATCATGTTTATCTGTATGGTCTTCTATTTCACTGCAGCCAACTGTTGGGTAAGGCCCCAAGAGTCAGGTTTGGGTTTAGGTAGAGGGAAAAGACCCTGTGTGCCTCTGAACTTAATCATAAGGTCCAGCCTGACCTACAAGAGTTGTCTAAACAGAGTTTGGGATGACAAGACTAAGTATGTGCTACTTTGCTTCACTTTACCATTGTTTCTTGTATGTATCTTCCTTGGGAATTTTGTGGAGAGGAGAGCTTTGGTCTAAGGTAGGATTTAGAGATTCCTTGGTCTTCAGAGCCCATATCATCAAATTTTACTATTTTTTCCTAAAGATGTAAATGCATAGAAGAAAATCAGTCTTGGGACTTTATTGTCCTATATAAGTCTCATCACTGACTTTATGTACCTGCTTCTACTTTTGACTTTCGTTCCAAAGGACAAGTCCAATCTCAAAAATCAGTCATCACTGAGATTGTTAAAGCATTGGTGAGTGTCTAGAACATTGGTCTTAGAAGAGTTTACTACATATAGCAAGTGTTCAATATATAAGCTAAATATTAATGCAGATAACTCAATAACCCTTAAAACAGATAGAAAGGAGCAAATTTCTAGAAAAGGTGTGCATTTTATACATATGTATTCTCAGTAATTTCTGAAAGAAAGAATTTAAAATAGCAATAATGGCATTTTAGGGGAGGAAACTAAAATTTCAATTTTATTTAATTTTTTATTTATTAAATTTTTTGCAATGATATTGGTCAGTATCATCAAATTATAAAGTTTTCAAGTGCACAATTCTACAATATATCACTTATATATTGACTCTTATGTGGTCACCACCTAGGGCCAATTCTCCTTCTATCACCATATATTTGACCACCTTTTCTCTTTTCTACCACCTCGACTCCCCACTTACCCTCTAGTAACCACTACACTATTGTCTGTGGCTATGAGTTTTTGTTTGTTTGTCTTGCTTATTTGTTGCTTTCACATATGAGTAAAGGTTCTCAACTTTTTCTGTCTGACTTATGTCACTTAACATGATAATCTCAAGATCTATCCATGATGTCACAAATTATTGCAAATATCAACTCTCATTTGGCTGGCTGCCTCTTTGTTTTGCTTGATGGTTTCTTTTGCTGTGCAGAAACTTTTTAGTTTGATATAGTCCCATTCATTTATTTTTGCTGTTACTTCCCCTGCCTTTGATATCAAATTCATAAAATCCTCTCTGAACCAACGATCCATAAGTTTAGTACCTATATTTTCTTCTATGCAATTTGTTGTTTCAGATCTTATGTTTAGGTCTTTGATCCAGTTTGAGTTAATTTTGGTATATGGTGACAGATAGAAGTCTAGTTTCATTATTTTGCACATGGCTTTCCAATTTTCCCAGCACCATTTATTGAAGAGGCTTTGTTTTCTCCACTGTATGTTTTTGGCTCCTTTGTTGAAAATTATCTGCTCATAAAAATATGGATTTATTTCTTTTTCTTGGGGGGGTTTATTTCTTGAGTTCAGAGAGGATTTCATAAATTTGACCTCAAAAGCAAGGAAAGTAAAAACAAAAAGAAATGAATGGGACTATATCAAAGTAAAAAGCTTCTGCACAGCAAAAGAAACCACCCATAAAATAAAGAGGCAACCAAATGAATGAAAGAAGATATTTGCAAACACCTCCAATAAGGAGTTAATATCCAAAATACATAAAGAACTTGTACAACTCAACGACAAAAAAAATACACAATCTCATTAAAAATGGGCAGAGGGGGACTTCAATAAGATGGCAGATTAGGTGGACATGGTGTCTGCAAACTCCCACACCACAGCAGGATTGCAGATAGAAAGGGGAACCATCAACCTTGGGAAGCATCCGAGGACTGACTGAGCAGAACCCCAAAAGCTGAAGAGAAGGAAGCCCAATTGAGACCGGCAGGGAAATAGGGTGTCCTCAAACTATGGATAGTGAAGGAGCTCTGGGAGGGAAACCTCAGGCATGGAGGCTCCCATAGAAGAGTGAGGGGTGCTGGGCCCACGCTGGGCTCCCCCTGCCCAGCCCAGGAGCCTAGTGCAGGAGAGAGGAAAACTCATTACATATAGCAATTAAAATCATCTGGAATTTTGTCTATCTTTGTGATTGGGACAGAAGTCAACTCGAAGTCCAGGTGTTCTCCTATAGAGTGTGCACATGGGTTTGACCACTTGCCACACTCACCTGTTGTTCAGTGAGGGCACAGCATCGCTGGAGGTAACAGAGTCATTCCAGGAAGGATTGTGCTGTGAGTTTTCAGAATGGAGGACAATGATCTCATTGTTTAGGGCAAAGCATACCACACATGTGGCACACAGGAAAATGTCACTTTCTTCTTTATTAAACCCTCCCCCCATAAAACCAACTCTGAGACCTCACTGGTCTAACAAAATCCATGCATACTCACTACACACCTGAAAACCATACCCACCACAGCTTAAACTATATCCCTAGGTTGTAGTGCCCAGACCCATTCAACCAGCTGCACTAAAGCCAAGCTGCTGGTCCCAGAAGAAAAGCTGCTTCCCCCTTGCAAAAACAAAAAAAACAAACCAAACAAAACAAAACACACAAGCAAAAAAAACACAAACACCCTGGAATTTCAACCAGATCACCTAGAGTGCTGCCCTTGCATACCCAGTAAAATACCCAGTGCAGCAGACCAACAGTCTTGTAGTTTTATTTATTGTTTTTTTTTCCTTTTTGTTATTTTTCTCAGCCTGAAGCAGGAAAGGCTGTCCGCGACTCACTGAGGAGAGATCAGTGCTACTTTGCAGCTCCCTCTGCTGCTCCCCTGCACAGCTAAGAGTGAGATAAGAGTGAAAAAATCCACTGGGCTCTCCCAAACATAATAATAATAACTTAATTATTCTTTTTTTTCTTTTTCATTCTTTTCCCTAATTTAATTTAATCATTACTCTTTCTTAATTTCTATTTTTACATATCTAAATATTTTATTTTTTTATTAATATTACCATTTTCTCTATTTGTTTTTCTTTCTCTTTCAAAGTATGATGAGGCACACTGTAGATTTCTCCAATCCAACACCAGTGTCTGAGAGACTGGCCCCCTTCAACTAGTGGGAAACATATTGTTGCAGTCTTTTGCAGAACCAGCTGTCTGCAAATTATCAGAGAGCTTTTGGTACCATTTTGCTGCCCCTCCAGGACAACTAAAAGTGTGTTGCAAGTGACAAAGTTCAGGACACATTAGGAAGAGAGTGGGGAAGAAAGAAACAAGAGAAAAAAATTGTTTCATTTTTTTTTGATGTGTGTTCTTTCTGTTTAATTCTTTTTTTTTTTTCTTACCCTTTCATCTTCTCCACCAGGTTTATGTAAAAGCCTCCCACCACCTCACCCCCTTTTTTGTTTCACCCTTAAGTATGTTTTTTCTTTTTTTCAATATTTTTCTTTTTCTTTTCATTTTATAACTCTTTTTCATGATTCATTTCATTTTTGTTTCACATCTTTAATATTATTTTTAAATTTTTCTTAGTTTTCTTAATTTTTTCTATATGTTATTTTTTATTTTAAGTTCTATTATATTTTTAATATTTACTTTTAATTTCTATATCATTTTCTTAATTTTATTATTATTATTAATACTTTTCCCTTCTTTTCTCTCAAAGTTTGCATAGACACTCTGAAGTGTTGCCCCGCTCACATAGAAAAACTTTGGGAGGCTGGGCAATCAGTCTCACTCTACTAGCAAGGGAAGACTTTCTATAGATCTTTTGCGGGAGTGGCTATTTGAGATTGCCTGAAAATCTTCCAGTGCTGCTCTGCCACTGCCCTCCATGCCCAGGGCAGCTAACAGTGAGCTAGGAGTGGCAGAAATTGAGGCTCTCAGGAAAATTTTGTTTGTTTTTTATATATTTGTTTGTGTGTATGCATGTCTGTTTCTTGGCTTTCTCTTTTCCGAAAGTGAACATAGGCCCCCTAGAGACTTGCCCTGTCAACATGAAGGCACTCTAGGTGATGAGTGATCAGCCCCACCTTACTGATGGGGGAAGAATTTCTTGCAAACTTCAGCAAAAGTGGCTGTCTGCAGTGGTCCAGAAAGCTTTCATTGTTACTATGACAGTTAACAGTGTGCTGTGAGGAACATACCACTCAACTACAACTGAAGAACATACTCAAGAGACAATACTAAATTACACACACAGAAGATTGAAAAGATTGCACCATTGGATCACACAGGACACATACTACATAAGACAAACACTAAGAGCCATACGAGATATACCTTCTACATAGAGGCAAACAGAGAGAAGAAACCAGAATGAGAAAATAGAAAAACATGTCCTAAATAATGGAACAAAAGGAATCACTCGAACTAGAGTTAAATGAAATGGAGACAATTAACCTACCAGAGTAAGAGTTTAGAAAGCAGGTTATAAGAATGCTTAAGGAACTTACTGAAAACTTCAGCAAAGAGATAACTATAAAGAAAGACATTGAAACCATAAAAAAAAATGACTAATCAGAAATGAAGAATAGAGTAATTCAAATGAAGACTACAATAGAAGGAATCAACAGAAGGTTGGATGAAGCAGAAAATCAAAACAGCGATCTGGAAGACAAAGTGGCAGAAAATACCTAAATGAAAGAGCAAAGAGAAAAAGAATTTTAATAATTGAGGATAGCCTGAGAGACCTCTGGGACAACATCAAGCATAACAACATTCGGATCATAGGGATGCCAGAAGGAGAAGAGAGGGAGCAAGGGATTGAGAACCTACTCAAAAATATAATGACTGAAAACATCCTTAATGTGGCAAAAGAAATAGGCACGCAAACCCAAGAAGCACAGAGAGTGCCAATCAAGATGAGCCCAAATAGGTCCACACCAAGACACATCATAATTAAAATAACTAAGATCATAAGCAAAGAGAAAATCCTAAAAGCAGCAAGATAAAAACAACAATTTAACTACATGGGAGTTCCCATAAGGCTATTAGTAGATTTCTCAATGGAAACATTGTAGGCCAGAAGAGAATGGCAGGAAATACTCAAAGTAATAAAAAACAAGGGCTTACAACAAAGACTACTCTACACAGCAAGATTATCACTTAAAATTGAAGGAGAAATAAAGAACTTCCCAGATAAGAAGAAGCTGAAGGAATACACTACCACCAGAGTGGCATTACAAGATATTCTAAAGGGACTAATTTAAGCAGAAGAAAGGAGAAAACAAACAAACAAACAAACAAAAAACATGAATAATAACATGGCATTGACTATGTACTTATCAATAGTCACTTTAGCTGTAAATGGGCATATGCTCCAATCAAAAGAAATAAGGTAGGCAGATGGAAAAG